>QMIH01000013.1:576173-588673 GCA_003987875.1 Clarias batrachus | reverse complement strand
GAACGACATGCCCAGTAGGAGTAATTAAAGCTATCTGATGGGTGGGGGGGTTTAGAAGTTGAAAGGGATGATTGTAATTGATCCTGATTCAATCCTATTACGGCTTTTCATAGTTAAGGCTTTATACAGTCCACTACTCCTCACCACGGTTTTATTTTAGCAAATCCTTTTGTGTGGGTGCCCTACTCCAGTTTCTCTTAAAAACATCTACCTTTGTCTACATCTACCTCTCTTGTCCTTCCCTGCAGTAAATAATGAGCTGCCGTCAGAGCTGCGTCTCTCGAGTGGTCAGCTAATGGCCGAGGATTTGTCCATCCTCTCCGCCGGAGAGCTGTCGCCTTGCATCAACGACCCGCTGCTGAAACTTTTCCAGTGCGCCGTGTGCAACAAGTTCACCACGGACAGCCTGGAGACTCTGAACTCCCACGTGGCGGCCGAGCGCCTGCTCCCGGAAGACGAGTGGAGGGCCGTGATGGGCGACGTGTACCAGTGCAAGCTGTGCAACTACAACACGCAACTCAAGGCCAATTTCCAGCTCCACTGCAAGACTGATAAGCACATGCAGAAGTACCAGCTGGTGGCCCACATCAAAGAAGGAGGCAAGGCCAACCAGTGGCGCCTCAAGTGCATCGCCATCGGCAACCCCGTGCACCTGAAGTGCAACGCCTGCGACTACTACAGCAACAGTGTAGAGAAGCTGCGGCTGCACACCACCAACCAGAGGCACGAGGCAGCGCTCAAGCTTTACAAGGTCAGGGCCTTTTCACCCCAAGCTTTACTGATCTGATATCTTTCTAATCTGTGTGTTCGTGTGTGTGTGTGTGTGTCTGAGCGAGTTCCTGTGTGAGCGCGAGCTGGTGTGTAAGCGTGTGTCTATGTGCGCATGCCCTACCCAACCCACACTCTACGCCGTAGGCTGATTTGCTAAATGTAAACCAGAGTATGTACATTATCCTTCTCCATTACACCTCATAATGTAGCCGAGGTAAATGGACAGCGGCTAGCGCAGCGGCCTGAGACAGAGCGCTGATTCAGTGCCTGTGGCCGAGTGCAGGTAAATACGGGCTATTTGTTTTCCAGCACCTTTGTTTTTATGATGTCAAATGTCATTAAGCGAGCTGTAAATTTGATTTACCCCTTCCACCGTCACTCTTTCCCAGTCTTCCCGCTCCCGTTTCCTGTAAAGACGCCCCAGGCCGGGGACATACTGTACCAGTCAGGCTATTTACATGATGCCTTTCGAAAATCAAACTTAATTGAGTTTCGTGTCAGAAACATCGATATTTGCGCAGCGAGCCAGGGGTGATATTTGGTTCTGTGAATCTGTATACTTCACCCCAAAAAAAAAAAAAACGGAGGAAAAAAAATCTGCTTTGTCACCTTGGATTGAGGGAAGCTCTCTAGAGGTGACTTAAGAAGATGACTAGTTGTGTGCACTGAAAAGACTCTCTGTTTGGTTTTTTTTAATCAGTGGACGCTGGTCGCGTTTGGAAAAGGCCGCATGAATCATTTGGACGGAGTTCTCCTGGCGAAATATAGGACAGGTGATCCACAGGACGGTTAGAGGGTGGTAGGGATTTAAAACCGAAGCCCATGTAGTATCATCCTGTGCTTAAGTGCTTTTGGGTGTTGACTTACTGGCCCGGTGTGATTGCCTGAAACAATAATACTGATATCCTGAAATCATAGACCTACCCTACATCCCAGACTCATTAGCGGACTTCTCTGGATAAACCATATTAAGGTAATGAGGATCTATCGACCAGCCTTAGTCACTTTTGGCAAAAGCGCATACGCACGAGCCGAACCCTCTCCGGCTGTATATTTAGAAAAAAGTTAATTTAGCGACTGACAATGGCTAGACTGCGCACGGAATTGGCAGGTCTGTAATCGTAATAATGAAATACGGTTTTATTACCCCGCCGCAGAACGAAAGCGTCTCAGAGGGGCCTTTTAACAGGGTACACCGAAAAAGAGAAATACACAAAGAGGCCTTTCCAAGAATATTCATTTAACCATAAGACTGCACCAGCAAAAAAAAAAAAAAAAAAAAAAAAGACTCACTTTCTTCATGCATTCACTCAGTGTTAGTGATGTGGCGTTAGTAACTGAGCAACAAAGAGCAAATCCTCTGACGAGTGAAGTCAGCGTGAGCCAAATGAAGCCCTGAAAGAATCGCATGTGGAATTTTTCAAGCCTGGCATTAAAAACCCTGTCCATGGGAATGTTTTGAAATCCTTAGCAGTTTAAAACTTTTTTTTTTTTTTTAACMCCCCCCCCCTCTCTCTCTCTCTCTCTCTTTTTTTTTTCATAAGGGCTGCACTAATTCTCTAAGCAAACAAAAAAGGATTCCATGGCAACAAAGATCATGTAGGAAGACAAGTAGACTGAAGATTAGGAGGTGAGAAAGGCCTAGCTTAGTCATGAGCTCAGAAGCATGCGGTCGTTGCTGCATGCATGGACATGGCTGCGGGTGCGACAGGCTGTTTGCACGCTCGGGTACACGAGTGCGGGTCACTGGCGGCGTTTTTTTGAAATCGTCCGCATTCGATATCATTAAATCGGGTCGTCACGTGACAATCCCACCGATCCCGATAACGCTAAAACACTTAGACGTGCGGTCCGGCGGTGAGGTGTTTTTAAAATGATGAGTCCGGGTATGACGTGGTCTTTTTTTTTTTTTTCGGTTTGTTTTTTTTAACCCATTCCTTTCTCCTGACGCGGAATGAAAATAGCAGGTGGCTGTTGTGGGGATTAAAACCGTGCCATTGTTTTGCGTTCACGTGTCGGTAAATCCGGGAGCAGCATGACAAAGCCGAGTTTTTCTTTGACATTCGAAAGTCCAAAACGAGGAAAAAAGAAAAAAAAAATGAAGTAACCTAATCAAAGCTTTATTTCAAAGAGAGATGTTTCAGTACAGAGGCCTAGCACGGAAAGACATGAAAGTGATTTCTAAGTATTTATTCAGCCTTTTTTAATATATTTTTTTTTATACACACATAGCACTGAGCGAGAGAGCAGCGTCCGTCCGTCCGTCCGTCCGTCCGTCCTGCACTCTTGCCTGTCTCTCTCTCTCTCTCTCTCTCTCTCCCTCTCTCTCTCGCTCTTTAGTACTTTCTTTTTTTCCTTTAATGCCAGCAGAGGGAAATCTGTTTTACAGATGCCGGCTTTAATGTGTTTGGCAGAAATGAGAATATTTCACTCATAGACATATGGTTGTAAAGCTTAAAAAAATAGAGACTTCTTTATTTGACCAGAAAAACACCTCTCTTTTTATGTTTAAAGGTGAAAGGCACATGGGATCGGGGTAGTTTGGCCGGGCGCACGAAAAAAGAACAAAGCTCTGACGACGTTTCCATATGGACCTGGAAATACTAAATATCTTTATGGCCAAGGAACGACTGCATATACACACACACACACACCAAAAGTTTTATTTTTGCCTATTTTTCCACGGAGAATCAGCGGCGCTCCGGCATCCAGGGGTTCAATTATATTTGCAGAAGATTACCATTTTTTTTTTCTCCCCCTAAATAAATACTTAGTATAACAAACTTTGGATCCTCGTGGGCCGTTAGTCCGTGTGACTGTTTGGATTTCGCCTGTAATAATGATCTATAGTCACGATATAATTATTAATAATAAACACTCAAATAAATGCAGATGTGGGACGGAATAAATCTGTCATGACCATTCAAAGGCGGCGTAACGCTCGGTTAGGAAACGGCAGGAAATGTGTGTTTCTCTAAAGAGAGGATTTGCGCTGGGCATTTGGGTCATTTAGAGGCAAGAATGTTCATGGTCAGTGTGTCGGAGTCGGAGTGTGAGGAAACTCAAATACCAAACCGCACCTGTTCATCAGCTGGGTCTCTCTCTCTCTCTCTCTACAACTCTGTCTCGGTCTTTTCCCCTTGGATCTGGATGTCCAGCGTCCCACGTCACCGTGCAGGAGTTCTAACGTTCCAGATCGCCGCAGAATTCTGTGTCTGTCTGGAAGCCGCCTTCCATATTTGTATTTGTCTCCTGCTTCTCCCTCATCTCCTCCTACATCTCCTCTTCCTCCACACTTCCCTCCCTCTCTCTCTCTCTCACTTTCATTTCCACCAAGACCACCGGGACCCTGGCACATACACTGCTCATCTTTTCTGGTGGAGAGGGGCACCGGCTCTCCACAGCCCTGTCCCCGGGGAGCAGCAGATAGCCCATCTCATTATCCATGATACGGATGGCAACATCATTGGTCGGGGCAGGGAAATGAGAGGGGAAATTAAAAGAGGAGAGCACGAGAGAGAGAGAGAGAAAGGGCGAGCGAGAAGGAGGGGTGCCGAGGGGTGGTGAAGAAAAAAAAAAAAAAAAACAAGATAGAGAAATAGGAGAAATTTTAGATTTATCAATTTTTTTCTTTTGCATTCCAAGTCGTTTCTTTCTTTCTTTTTTTTTTTTTTTAAAAAAAAAAAAGAAGAAGAAGAAATCAAGATGGCCACCAATTGATAGGCACGTTATTAAGTCCACGCCGTTATACCGCACTCATTACTGAAGGTCAAGCCCACGTCCCTCTCATTTGAAAATCAAATGTCCCATATATATGCGGCTATAATTATTGGACTGTCATTCCAGCCCGCGCGATTCCACAACCGGGAGGAGATGGAGTCGGATCCATTTGCATTAAAAAAAAAAAAAAAACTAGCGTATAGCGTGAGCACGTGCCGCATCACCGCGCAGACCTTCCTCACCTACTTCTTCTTCATCTTCTTCATTTTTTTACACTCGTCTTGTTTTTCCAGGAAAAAACCGGAGACGCTAAAGCATGAAAGGACACGAGCGCATGTCCGTGTAGACTCGGATCAAGGCGTGATTATTTCTGCATGCATAAACACACACACGCACATGCACATGCACACGCACATGCACACGTGTGCCCCCCCCCCACCCTTCCTCCCTCCTCCTCCTCCTTCTTCTTCTGCTTGCTGGAGCGACCAGATTATTCAAACGCTCTCATCTTTCACCTGCGCCGGGATTACAATGGGAATCTGTCAGAGGGAGGGTGCACGGAGAGGGGGAGGAGGTTATAATTAAAGCATAAAGACAGACGAGTGCGGCTGCGAAAAACACAAAGCCCGGGGCTTTGACCAGGCCTCTGTTAATAATCCTCATAGATATTAACAGCAAAAGGAATTCTTTTAGATTTTTTTTCTCTTCATCTCTCACGTCTTTTCCACCACGGTAGCGGACGATCATGTGTCCACTCGAGCTCCAGGTGACGGGTGACTCAACACACCAGCGACTTACTGTACCCGATCCCCACTCCACCTCTCTCTCTCTCTCTCTCTCTCTCTCTCTCTCTCTCTCTTATCGCCTCGTGTACCGTGTTTCCCCCGTTTGAGAATTCTCTGATATTAATAACCAGACGTGATCGTCCCGCTGGCCCGGGGGTCATCCAGGCTGGCCAGGTCAGCCCATTTGTCTGTGTGCAGCCACTGTGAAGGCTATTGAGGCTGACAGGTATGGGAGCAGCAGCAGGGGGTGGAGGGACGGAGGACGAGTGTGGAGCGGTGCAGAGAGAGAGAGAGAGTGGGGGCACAACCAAAAAAGGAGCGTCACACTGCCGGAAAACAAAGAGTGGCAGAAGTTTGTCATTTTTTCCCTCCTCTTTCATTCCTTTTTTTTTTTTTTCTCTTTTCCTTTTTTTTTTTTTTTTTTCCTGTCCTCCCCCCACCCTGTTCAGTTCTCCTGGGATTTTAGAGCCAGCTTAACAAAGGATGACTCATCAAGCGCTGATAAGGCCGGCGCTGAAAGGAGTTGAATTGCAATAATATGATACTCTTGGTTAAAAAGGAAAAAGAAGAGAAAAAAAAAAAAAATCGAGAAGGTAATTAGCTTTGTTTTAAGTCTCCAGACACAGAGGTGGGCGCAAATGTAAGGACTCCTGCCTGGAAAGGATTATTGGACGATAAACGTATGTCTGCACATCACCGATTCCCACGAGCTTTCTCATTCTTCTTCTTTTTCTTCTGGTTCGGTTTTGTGTGTGTGTGTGTGTGTGTGTGTGTGTGAGTGGAAAAAACTCAAAGCATGATGAAGCCGTTCGCTTATTGAATGGAACCGAAAGGCTGCGAATGCGATCGATACTCAGGTCGATATTTATTGATAATATTTAATAACTCGGCGGCCCGGGACAGTAAAGTCAAAGCAGAACAACAGTCACGGGTGACAGTTTTTTGCATACATTACCGCGCCCAAATGCCAGACAGCATACCTCCAGTAATTGGTTTTAAACATTAGGTGCTGGCTGAATAGATGAGTAGTGTGTGATATTCGATTACAGAGCAAAGAACCCATTTAGCCTCCTGTTCTTCCTCAGCCAGGATTTCCAACACAATATGATTTACCTCCCTTAGGTTCAGCAGGATTAGACCGCTACTAGTAATCCTCCACGCTTTGAAATAGACCTGATAGAAGTCCCGCTCAATTGTTTGGGATTACATTCATGAGTTGGTTAAATGAACCTGTTGAAATATTTGTGGGGTTTTTTTTTTTTTTTTTAGGAGTCCAGGACGCCCGGTGCAGCTCGGTGCATGAATCGGATTGGATTTAATCTAATCTTCATCGGGAGGTTTAATTAGTCAGATACAGCGAGGAGAAAAGTTCGGCTTGGAACCGAAGCGAACATTCGCGATGGCATTTTGCGTCTCGGTTTAACAGCAGAGCGAACCTCATAAACGTATTCCGATTTTGGTGATCGACTTATGATAGATTTATCTTCTCCTAGCTAGCTAACCGTTTAGCTGCGACACCACCGAGTCACTTATTAATCACTAATAGGATCAGTTCCAGCCGTTCATTTATTTCTTTTTTTCTATTACGAGGAATTTCGGAGAAGCTGACTGGCTTTCTGTCGGTTGATGAGGAACAAAGGAAAACATTTCAGTAATCTTCAAAGTGGTCTGAGGTATGCTGAGTGGACTTTGGTATGTGGGCTAAAACTAAAGCTTCTCAATGAAAAACACACATGCACACACACATGCACACACACACACACACACACATGCAACAAGCTTCCGGTTGTATCTGCCTACTTTGTCACTTTCCTAGATCCTCCTTTATTCCTTCCCTGAGTGTGTGTGTGTGTGTGTGTGTGTGTGTGTTCTTGTTGGTCTGTGTGTTATTTGCCTAGGCTCTCTTGAGGAAGCCCGGGTTAAAAGCAGTTGCCCTCAAAGGCTTGTCTCCTGTAGCTTTCTTAGCGCAATATGCAAAGCTCTGCCTTAAGAGCTGCTCTCGTCAAGGGCTGAGAGGAGTAAAGGAGGAAAAAGAGCTCTTTAAACGTGTTCCCCCTCCTGATCCCGATGCCACTCTTGTACCCCCCCTTCACCACCACCACCACCACCTTTCCAAACCCTTCACCCCTTCAACCCCCCCCCCCCCCTCCGCTTTCTGCTTGCTCTAATAGGTTGCAAATCAGGGAGCCACCTCCGTGCTGTTGTTGGAGGCAGATGGGTTATGAAAGGATTCAGTGTTTAAAAGCATGAATAGGAAGAAGTGCACAGTCCTGGGCGGAGCCTCGGTCACAAGCTTATCAGATATACAGTACAAGGTGGAGGAAAGTCAGCGTTTGCATTCAGGAGTCGTGCACAAGCTCGCGTTATAAAGACTCGGGGTGAGGCACGGACAAGATGTAGATAGTTCATTCATCCCGAAGAAAGTTCCAAAGTTTATTCTCGTGAATAAATATGTCGCTGGATTGCGCATTAAAAAGCGAAAATAAATCAAGAGATACATAAAGAAAAGAAGAAATAAATTACTCGTGTCAGCGCCCAGAAATGTCATTCCACTTCACTGTTTTTACATTTTATTTTTAAGTAACAAAGTTGTATAACGCAGTTCATTCACATGTCAGTTCAGTCTAGTCCAGTCCAGTCCAGTCCAGTTCAGTCCATTCCAGTTCAATCCAGTCCAGTCCAGTTCACTCCAGTTCAGTCCAGTCCAGTCCAGTTCAGTCCAGTTCAGTCCATTCCAGTTCAATCCAGTTCAGTCCAGTTCAATCCAGTCCAGTCCAGTTCACTCCAGTCCAGTTCAGTCTAGTCCAGTCCAGTCCAGTCCAGTTCAGTCTAGTTCAATCCACTTCAGTTCAGTCCATTCCAGTTCAGTTCACTCCAGTCCAGTCCAGTCCAGTCCAGTTCAATCCATTCCAGTTCAATCCAGTCCAGTCCAGTCCAGTCCAGTCCAGTCCAGTTCACTCCAGTCCAGTCCAGTCCAGTCCAGTCCAGTTCAGTCCATTCCAGTTCAATCCAGTTTAGTCTAGTTCAGGCCAGTTCAGTCCAGTTCAGTCCAGTCCAGTTCAATCCAGTCCAGTCCAGTTAACTCCAGTTCAGTCCAGTTCAGTCCAGTCCAGTCCATTCCAGTTCAATCCAGTTCAATCCAGTTCAGTTCACTCCTCACACACTTATTTCTATCTGCCCACATTAGTTTATAACTAAACCAGCAGCCTGAATTAAACCACTTGGTTTAATTAAGTTAGATATCGTTTGTCCTGGAAATTAAAACCGTCCTTGACACCCCGTGAACGTTTTCACCAAGAAATGTTTGTGTACCTACTAAGAGCGCGTCATCAGTTCATATCATATTCATTCATAATGTGTATTATTTCTATTTAACACAAGAGCTTTACCGTACCGCGCCAGAGCGTCATCACTGTAGTTACCTGTCTGTCTGGTCAATTAGTTATATAACTACTAAGCCCAATCGTTAGCCCTTTTCAAATCGACCCCGAGCTAGCCGCGGCGGTCGGGTCCGTGCTAAGCCGATCCGACTGAACTCGATGATGAATTAAATCATGGAAAAGAAGAAGAGGCTGAAGTGCACAGGCGCTGGAGCCTCTGGACTTCTTCACTTCCTGCCGAAGACAAGCAAAGCTTTTAAGGGTAATGGTGAGGTCAGTGGATTTAATGGGAAATAAGTGTCCAGGCGACAGATTTTAAATCACGGTAATATAAATACACCTCCATTTTCATCGCCAGTTTGCTTTCTTTTAAGGCAATTTGAAGAGAGGACGAACGCCCGTGTCTGCGTTCGCGCTAGGAAGGATTAGCGAGCGAAGATTAAGCACCCGCTCCTTAATCTTCCGTATCAACTATCGAAGGCAAGAGGTGATATGCAGATGCAATTCCCGAACGCTGGTGCTTACACTGAAAGGGGATTCCAGTACATTAGTCTTAGCCGGTGTAATTTGAATTTGAGTTCTATAATACGTAGCTTTTGGGATCGTAACTTAAAATTAGAAACGCGCGTAATGCACAGATAAGCAGTATGTAAAAAAGATTGTCAGGAACATCCTGAGATACCGTCAGCGCCGTTCTGTCCTGTTCATGCTAATCCAGCACTGACCTCCTGACCTCCTGACTTTTTTTTTTCCACTCCGGCGGTCACGTGACCAGAGCATGCCAGTCTTTCAGTCCTGGTACACAGAGGGCCAGTGTGCGACAGCTGTAATAATGGCTCGGGCTGACTTTTCAGACTTTCCTTTTTAAGTGTCCACGGTGCGAGACATCCTGCTCCAGTGCTTCATCACTATCTCAGGCCTAATGACACATACCAGATCAACAGCATTAGCTCCTTATGAAAACATTTCCCTCTCCGTCTCTCTCTCTCTCTCTCTCTCTGCACTATTACTGCCGGTGAGGTATGTGTGAAGTCGCCGGATGCTCCGTTCCCAGAGCTCGCAGCTGTATTTACCGCAGGAGCGAACGAGCGAGTGAGTGAGCGAGCGAGAATCAGCGCTAACAGCGATTGATGAAATATCGCGCCGCGGATCAATCGGCGTTTTAAAATGGTTTAAAGACAGCCGGATCTCTTGGCAGCTGAGAGTAGAACACATGTACAGTACAAACACATGTGCACATGGATGGACGCGTTGGAGGGAATGTAATAAATAGATTGTGCAATATAATATAATGTAATGTAATATAATATAATATAATATAGAATTATAATATGAAATGCACGAGTGAGGAGAAAGAATCAGCAGTTAGTCATGATGTCACGGTGTTGTCCATCACTCTTCCGGATTAGCCTCGCGGCTTAGCTCATACTCATGGGCTGCTCAAACAACACATTGTGGATGGAGATAGTTATAGACTGGTCATCTTATTTTTTTTTTTTTTTACGTGCGTCCTCGTCGTGTGGTCCTCTGTTGAGAGCGCTCATGCCACAGAGAGCCTCGTTGTGCTAATTCGCTTACTTTTCTCACCGTTTGCGAGCATGATTATTATTGTTACATGACCTCTAAGCTCCTGACCAATAAGGCCCTTTGCCTTGGCCTGAATACCAAAAACCACAATTACATGTGACATCTCTGATGGATTTTGCAAAAGGAAAACAAAACAAAAAAAAAACAAATAGCACAGGCAATTTGGAGGCCTTTGATACATTCCTTGGGATTTGTATAGGCAGGGGGAGCGAGCAAGGGGGCCTGGACAAGGCGCTTTTTTTTTTTTTTTTCAGAGCCGTCTCTTTTTTTTTTTTTTTTTTTTCCGAAAGAGAAGACAGCGGCCTTGTGAAAGAGCTGGGAAATGGAATGCAGGGGCAGGCATACCTCTCGCGCAAGAATCCCGGTCAGGTTGCCAGCAGCGTCTATGATATAGCATTTCATTTATTTCTTCAGGCGCTTGCTGGTAACATGTGTTTGCTGGGTGTCAGTATTGATGGAATGGTATATCTGGCCAGCATCCAAGTGAGGCTGGTATGTGTTTAAAATGCTTTGAGGAACAAAACCAGCTTTTGTTGCTTGTCCTTTTTCTTTTTTTTCCCTTTTTTTTTTTTCACCCCCCCCCCCCCCCCCACTGACTCGCAGGGTCGTAGAGTAACACCGCTCCTTCTCGTTCTCGAAAGGGGATCTTTAGGGGATAAAGGAAAGTGTGAAGGCAGAAAAACGCTGATGCATTTAGATACAGATTCAGTTTTCATTTCACCGCACCATGTTATTAGGAAATAGTTGTGGTGGTTACGTGGCTCCGGGGCAATTATGCCACAGCTTATTTTAGGTACATGTTCATTAGGCGTGTTTTTTATGGTTAATGACAGGAAAAAAAAAAAAGAGGCATGTTTGCACAGAATGCTCTAATTTGTCCTCGGTCAGGGATGAAGCGATTCTCTCTCTCTCTCTCTCTCTCTCTCTCTCTCTCTTTCCTTCCGAGGCGTTCTGTGCGAGCGAGTCAGAACTGGCTGAATTAACACAGACGCAAAGCTCACCTTGTTTCTGAACGCTGCTAATGAGTCTGGTTTGTCACAGCGGAAACTCCTACTGTCGTCAGGAGACAGGCTGAACACGGAGGGGCGAGAGGAGGTGTTTTGTAATCATTGAAGTCAGCATAAATAAATAAGTCCCCTTGTCAGGTTGCAGGGGGAGTGAATAAACACGCTCCATGGGAATTGGGGCTCCGTTTGACAGGTGAAGAGGGGTCCCCGGTGCCTTGATTTGCATTGTTTTGGCAGCCTGGCACTGCGCTGCGTCCCCCCTCCCCGCTGTCAGACGGATGCCTGATTAGGCCGAGGGAGAGGGGTACGCCCCTCGGACCACCCGCTTTGGGAATCCCCACGCCTGTGCCCCTGGCACGCTGGCATGATGAGGGATGCCCAGAGACGGGGTGTTAGTGAAAATGATTGGTCCCCGATGAATTCCCGGTCTTGGTTGTTTGCCAAACGCTAATCCGGAACAATTATCCATCAAAGACACAAGTGCACCCCATATTGTCCTTGATGAGCCTTTTTGCCACCAACAACACTTGGACTCGTTTCAGAGTTCTGCTTATTCCCCAAGCACTCGAGAAAAGGATTAAAAAAAATAAAAAAAAGCGAGGAGAAAGATTTATCTCCTGGCGTCGTTTTCTGCTTTTGTTCCTCTGGCACTTTTAACACACCTCCTCAATAAGGTTCGGCTGAATTCTTTTATAAATAGGACTCTCTCTCTCTTTTTTTTTTTTTTCTTTCGCCAGCGGTTTCCTGACATTTAGGGAGTGTGCTGGATGTCGGTCGAGGGTGCGGGGCGGTGGTGGTGGTGGTGCGGGGGGGGGGGGTGCGGGGGGGTTGCAGAATATGTTACACGATGCCACAAACATTTTGATTTTTTGCAGGCTGCGTATAACCGTTCCCCAAGCCTGGTAAGTTTAAACCTCATAAATCAGAAATCTCCGGGCTTGAGGTTCAGATCACTTTGGGCGCGTGCCAAGGGCTTCTATAAATGGGGAAAAGAAAAATACCATATTTGAATATAGGCCTTGGGAAAACAAGCAGGAATCTGCTGATTTAGGATCTCCTCGAATATATTAATGTTTTCTAAAATTGTAGACAGTTTGTTTCTGTGTGATATTTAAGCCGTCCGACAAGTCCGGTTGCATTGTGTTTTATTAGGGCCATGAAAAGTGATACTCAGCAATAAGCGCGCGCAAGAATAATTTAAGATCCGCGGTCGACCCCGTTCACATGCGATGCAAATCTACTTTATATTA
>QMIH01000013.1:554013-568653 GCA_003987875.1 Clarias batrachus | reverse complement strand
CCCCCCCACACACACACACACACACACTCCCATATTAGAACAGTATAAAGAAGAGGATGCCTTTGTTTGGCTCGCGCTTATGCTCAGAGACAAAGGGCCGGGGCTGACTTCGGAGATGAACGAGTCTTTAAATGCTGCAGCTCTGAAAGCCTTTCATTTCTGAGTGATAATGCTTCAGGAGCTTTCCAAAACCGGGCCAATTTAGCAGCACCGGACTGACGACCATTTACATGGCAGCTGTAGGGCAACAGCACACATTAGAGGGGCGACGCGATGTGTTTCTCATCCACGGGTCTGAGGAGCTGCGCATGGAGCGAATGGAGACCTTAAGCAAAGGCAAGGAAAAAACCGAGCCGTCGCGAGTTTTATTTACACCAACAACAACAACAACAACAAAAAAACGATAATAAATGCGCAGAAATGTACGTCGACATTTTTATGAACATACCGTATGTTACACTTTAAACACTTATAATTCGACTTCATCAGAGAAACAGTGAAACTACTGTAACTCCACTCCAATCGAGTCGCTTAGTGACTTTGGTTTCCATAGCAACCGCGTGAACGCTGATTTTTACTTCCAGTCGCTGTAAACGTCCCCTCGGCCAGCGTCGCTAAAAGTCCCTAATTTGCTTCGTCCTCTCCTTCTTCTTCGGCTGATTCTTTATCCGCTCGTTCTTTCCTTTCTTGCATTTCAATCCAGTGCCACGGATGTCATTTTAATGGCTTGGATTTTTTCTTTTTTTTTTTAAACCGAGGGGCCACACAGGCAATTACAGCAGTTACTTTTCAAGATTTCAAGTTCATCTCCCCAGACGGTGTTTTCCAGGGTTTGTAACTATAATTTGTGGCCATTACGTATCCCGGAATGGGCAGGCAGCCGAGTGTGAGATATGACATGCGGCCAAATCGGCCTCATCATTCCGTTAGCCATGGGTGATGTCCTAATGCAAGGGCATCCGTTCTCCTTTGATTCCTCACACAAAGCGGGAGCAACGGTGACCGCCGTGATTAGAGGACGGCGCAGGGTTTCCGACTTTCTTCCCCAGCCCGATACGTCCCCGCTGTTTTACCTGAGGGCATTTTTGCACCGAGCCACAAGCTACAAACACTCCGGCGGGCGAACGCTTTCTTGCTCATCCGAGCGTCTCGAGAGGATCGCGTGTTCGGGAACAGGAACGCAGGCGATGTATTCCAGCCGGCTTCCAGCCATTAATAATGTCGATAACACCATGTTAGACGTCCTCCTCAAAGGGCTAAACAAGTTTCTCGCTCTCTTTTTCTAGAAATAGGGCCATGGGAAAGTGGAAACGATTGGCATGAGCTCCATGTGCCAAGACAGGCTTTGATTCCAGGGACGTAAGTCGTCCCGGGAGAGCCGTCTCTCCGGCCAACAGTTTATATTACTGTATCATTAAATGGAGACAATACCCAATAGTTGAATCATTTTTCATATCGTAAGGTCAATTTTTTATTATTATTATTTTTTTTTTTAGCGCAAGAAGTCTGAGATGGCTCGGACTCAAGATTGAGTCATTTCTGAATAATCCTCCTGCTCAACTGTATTATAATTACTCTGTGGTTTTTGTGTGCAGAAAGTCCAAAATTATTTTTGAAAATGGCCAGCCTTAAACTATTTTTAAGGGGAAAAAAAAGAGAGAGAGAGAGAGGCATGTTTCAGGGCTGAGTCTTCGCTTTTTAGCCTGTTTTGCTTTTCAGCGAGATCCCACTTTTGGAGACGGCGCAAAAGCACAAAAGCTAAATTGTTACCTCATGTTTTCATAGTCTGTTTGTGCCCACTGACAGTTATAATTTGCAGAAATTGCAATGATTATCCACATTAACATACCTGACTGCAGCCATTTATGCTTATTTGTGATACAAAGCCCTCCTTTGGATCCTCAGGATGCTTTCCTTTGCATACTAATGCGTATTAATTCCACCCATGAAAAAGGTATTTGAGTATTTTTTTTTTCCCCTTTTTCTCTCCCCTCCTCCCTCCCCTTCCGTCCGTGCCTTTGTAGTTGTTGAAGAGCAGGTAGCGAATTTCTAAAGCGGCTCTTTCAGACATGTGGGAACGTGATACCTTTAGAAGCGACTGCAGCTGCAGTGCAATGGCAGCCTCTATTTACGCATATTTAAAAAAAAAAAGAAAAAAAAAAAAGGTATATCCTCTTTTTGTTCTGGGGCGAACAATAACAATAAGCCGAGCTTAGCGAGTGAATAGTGGGTTGGCGACAAAAGGAGGATAGATGGTTTAAGGCGCAGATCACATGACCAGGGGAAGGTGTAAGCACTTAATGGTGACGATTCGAAGCGGGTCGAGTGTTAAGAGTTGAGGAATTAGCGATAGCAACGGCGGCAGCAGCGCTGATCCGGACTTAATTCAGACGAGCCGGAATTTTAATTGTGCAGCGCCACCGGTGACACTAACCGCGGCAGATAGTGAGTACGATGCTGCATGTCGGAGGACATTAAAAGAGACACGATTTTGTCAAAGCGCGTCAGACACGAAGGCGGCGACAATTAAGCGATCGCCTGAAGCGCTACAAGTCCGGCGCGGTGTTAAAGCGGACGTGTGACGATGCGGACGGATTTCCGCTCGGACACCGCCGAGCGCTAGCGTGACGCGCGTGATGTGTGTGTATCCAACACCCCTGTCATTAGCTATCATCTCTCCCGGAGTGCAGAGCCCGAATCCTATCACTGGCGATTAGGCTCGGGGGCCGCTGACGGCTGCGGCGTTCAGGTGTCAGGCTAAAGTTAGTGACCCCCTTTTCCAATGCTGCGCCTGCGAGTAATTAGTCCTGACTCTGGCCATCACACCAGCCTTTCTTCATACCTCCCTCCCTCCCTCGCCGCCTCCCTCCTTCTCACCGAGGTTCACTCCACTGACCTTGCACTCGATGCACAGGGCCTCAGGAAGCATTATATATTTATTTCTTTACCTGCGTGTTTATTTTCTCTGCAAATGCACCAGGTTAAATCGCTCCGGCACCAATCGGCACTTTTTCTTTTTTTTTTTTTTTTCAGTTTTTTTTGTTTTTCATTTCACGTCGCTCCGTATTTTCCGCTTATCTTCGTGTCCTCATCCATCAGAACAAAGTGTAGGATTGATAGCTGGTATTGATTATCCCTAGCCTCGCCTTATTGTTGCTAACCATTCGGAGCTTTTCAGCTTAACCCGGGTTCAGAGTTAATACAGCTGGGAATTCCGACTTAATACAGTCGTCATGTTCACTTAGTGAGTGCGCCTGTTTAAAGCGGTACAAAAAAAAAAAAAAAAAATCCCTTATCCTAAAATCCATCGCGTTTTCTTATCCTAAAATCCATCGCGCGATTTGCATGCGACGTTAAGGTTTGTTGTGCTACACTGCTACTCTTTTCCCTAGCAACCGTTTCGTAGGAACCTAAACACCGCAGTGTAGTTTTTAGATCATAATTTAAACTGGCGATTTGCATACTAGACAGTCACATGATCAGATTGTACCCCCTTGAAATAACGAGTGCTAGACGCGAGGCTAGTCAGGAGTCAGGAAAGCCCCAGTGAAATGAGCAGCGGCTAATGCTAGCCAGTGTAATAATTTAAATGGGTTTTAAAAGGAAGAAAAAAAAGAAAAAAGAGGAATAGTGAAACTCATTCACCGTCTCCTGCTTTTGCTTTCGCGCCGCGCGTTGTCGGGCGCCATTATGCAGACGTATTCGGAAGTTATCTGGGGAACTCGCTCGTGGCTAGTGCCGCATTTGAACTCTGCTAATGCATGCAAATGAAAAGAAGTCGGTCCTGCGCTGTTTTAAATAAAAGGCGAGCGCGATCAAGGCGGCGTGGTGGTATCAGAGACATTCCCCGAGCAGGAGCTGATGATTCCTGCACGATTCCGTTAAAGGCGCGCGATTAGCCGGGCGTACAACAGCGTGTTAAAGCTATAACCGGTGCCGAACTCCCTCCATTTAATCTGTTTGCATGATGGAATTGCGTCTCCGCGTCCTTCCTCTGCGAGCCTCCATCTGGCCAGGAGTGGTTTTACTTCAGTCTGTTATTACGTCTGATCCGAATTAAGCGTGTCTCACACATACACATGGCAGACACTCGGGCGAGCTGACAACACGCCGTGTTAAACTCGGCGATTAGCCGAAAGGGCTTGCCGATTATTATCCTGCTGTGTCTAGGTGCGCAGGAGGCATTTGCATAATGTATAGTGTAAAGAAACGTTCTCACTCAACACACACACACACACACACACACACACACACTCGGCAGCATTACAGCACCATCAAGAGCTCGTTTCTGTCTTTATTTCCCCGAGACCCACTTTAGCTCTCGACATCTTAACCAAGCCTACCTGAAACAAGGGTTTCCCTCAGGGGTCTGCGGCGTTCATCTGTGAATAAGAGCGAGGTTAGAAAACACTGACATCATGTGTCTTTTAGCTTTATTATCCTTTACAGAGGGGGAAAAAAAAGAGAAAAAACACACAAAATGCTTTGCACTTGTACTCCATACCAAAATAACAACGAATCGTACCGTACTCTAGTGCTCGCCCCGCCCACGTTTAATAATCCACCGCAACATCGTGGTGGTGTTTTGTCAAACCGTCTCAACCTGCGTATTTAGCTTGTAGCTTTAGCGTTGATTCAGTAGCGCCAGCGCCGTTTATAAAGTGTGATACCGTGTGTTACAAAAGATGCTTTTACAGGATACAGGATAGTTTTATTACCTGCCATTTTTAATTACATTTTTTTATAAATTTATATTTTGACTAGACGTCCGTGCTGTCCTCAGTGTAAGAGCAGAGCTACAGTTCTCAGGCTAGCATCTATTTTTGCGAAACTGTACAGCGTTATTAGCCTCGTTATAAAATTCCTAATCTTGAAGGAGTCCTCTGTTCTTCTTCTTCGACAGAGTTTGAAATCAGATAGTTCACCCGAGATGATTGTAAGTAGAACCTTTTTTGATTTTTTTGATTCGAGGTCTGTGTAGAGCATGGCCAAGTCTAAAATTTTCCCATTTCGTTACAGTTTTGAGAACTACAACCTTCAATCATCCTGTTAAGTTTTTCTCCAAATATAATCAACTGGAATCTTTCAAAAAAAAAAAAAAAAAAAAAAAAAAAAATATATATATATATATTTTTTTTTTTTTTAAAAGTAAATTTAACGGAAACTTAGTAGAGTAGAAATACTCTGGTTTGGGGAAACATCACAGAAAACAATTTCACATTTAAAAAAAAAAGATTGTTTGTTAAAAATAAATTTCTAATCAAGAGTCTGGTATTTTTTTTTTCAACCCTTGAAAAGAAAATCATTCCATGAGGTCAGATTGCTACAGCGTGCCACAGCTTCTCTCTCGTCTTGATCACTCGCTCCAGATCATCTCCTGCTGGTGGATGAGTTGTTGTATCTCAGTGGGTTCCAACATTTGGTGTCGGTTACATTTCTTGGACATCGAAGCTTTTTTTTCGTTCATTGTTGTATTTATAACGAGTTGTTCACGAGTGTGGACCGAGTCCTCAGATAAACCTTACAAGGAGGGTTAAAGAAGTGTAAAAAGTGAGACGCATCTTCATGTCCTGCAATACGTTTGGGTAGACGCTGTCCAACAAGAAGGATGGAAGGTTCTGCAAAACTGAAGAGCACCGATGTTCTTACCCAAAAGGTTCTTTCTCAATCAGGTATATTTATTAGGGTATTCAGTTAAACACAGATCGTGTCCATTGGCTCCATCGGCCTCGTGTCACATCCGGTCCCGCCCTCGTACACATTCACACAATCCACAGATTCTTCCCTTCCTCCCTCAACGCTGGGACTTCCTGTGTGTGTGTGTGTGTGTTCTCCAGCTCTCGTGTCCCTGCCCCTGCACAAGGCTATTACCGCGGTGTCTGTAGCTTGTCAGATCACAAGCCGGTGTGGCAGAGAAGGAAATATTCCATCTGAGAGCTACACCGTCTCCGAGTGCCGCAATTAGGAGTGTCAGCTTAGGTGTTCGGTGCTGGACGTCAAACACCGGCGTCACCGCGCGCGCGCACCCGCTCCCTCCGTCTGTCTGTCTCTCTCGCCTGGTGTCGGAATCGTGCCCGGTTCGATAAAAGAAAACAGACGTTTTTTTGTGCAGGAAGCCTGTGAGCTCACAGCCAGCGCGACTCTCTCGCGGGTCAAGTGCTGCATTTGCATTTTGATGGGATGTTACCGAGTAATTAATGCACCAGTCAGAAAGCATCACCCTGGGACGGAATTGAAAGGTTCATTACCAAATCGCCTCACACTTCAGAAATAGGTATTTCTCTGGGATTTCTCTCTCTCTCTCTCTCTCTCTCTCTCTCTCTCTCTTTTCTTTCCTTCATGTCCGCGACCTGTTGTTATTTACACTCCAGGTAGCCGGAGACGAATTACGGGATACAGAGAGAGACGGCGTTTAATAAGGGAATTTCGCTCGTGTTAATAAACGTACATCAAGGCCTCGCCACCCTGTCAGTTTAATCACCTCGCTGGTTTCTTAACAAGCCAATCTTCATCATCACGCGCTTAATAAAAAGAAAGCCGCAAGGCTGCGTCGTTTACGCAGGAGCTGCCCGAACGAACGAGCAAGCGGAAGACGGATAAACGCGTCCCTAAAGCTCCGGGGTTTTACGGGGTCCGCTCGGTCGGGCCGGGTCGGGCCGGGTCGGACCGGCCCAGCATGGCACAGAGGAGAATCTGAGAGCTTCAGGAGATTAAAGCCAGGAGAAATCAGGGGCCGTGTGAGCAATCATCATTTCACGAGAACATTCTTTCATCTTGCCTCTTTCCAGCCCAATGCTAACAGGGACTCATGTCACAACACCGCCGCTGCTTTTATCTTCCTATAATAACTCGGTACAAAAAAACGAGCCAGAAAGAGGAGGGAGGTGGAGAGGGATCCGAGAGAGGCCTGTTCTTTCTCTGCCATCACTGTGAATTTACACAAGGCCCCGGTCATGTTATTGGAGTGGCCTCTTTCTATATCATCGCCTTGTCACTGGAAGAAGTGTGGAAAAAAAAAAAAAAATGGAAATATTCCGCCTATGCATGCGAGTTTCACTTTTTTCACCTAAAGCTGCGTTCCAAACTCGTGTTATTATTATTATTATTATTATTATTGTACCTTCATCTGGTTTAAAGTCGAGGCTGGTAAATGTTTCTATACCAGGATGCACAAATTAACAAGTCACATGACAACCCAGGATACGACACCAGGATTGTATTCGTTGAAATATTCCGTAATTTTTTACCCCCCCCAAGAAAACGATGACGATACAAAGGAATATGACAAGCGTTTTATTTAGACATTCAGGAAGTTGATCAAGAACAAGACCGGCGAAAGCACACGCGGCGCTCGCGCGATTATTATCAGCACTTGTTCTCCCGTCATTCTCAAAGTCTGCTGATGAATCGAGCGATAGATGAATAGATCGACGTCAGCCCAGACTTCACCCCCCCCCCCACCCCGGCGGCCTGTGTCCGGCGATTAAATTCCCACTTAAAAAAGTTACGGGGAACAAGCCGTTAGGTGTCTAATGGCCGAAATGATGGCCGGCAGTCCGTCTGCGAATGAGCCGGCAGTACCGGCGAGAACGGGAAGTAACCTCTTGTCCTGGTCCATCAGCAGCTCATCAGCCGGTCTCACACACCAACAGGCCCGCGCTTTTTTGTTCTCCCGCAGGTTAATAGAAATGGAGGAGATGGGCCGCGGAAAAGCAATGCAATTTTCTGCTATTTAAGCTTGGCGAGATGGCACTCTTCAGGAAGCACTGGAGAAGTAAGAGGGTGTAATGGGCGTTTGGAAAGAAGGCAGAGCGCGCCGACTTGGAGCTGGAGAAGATTCTCAAGATTTTAGGCATGCATGGGAAAAAAGAAGGAAATGGTGAAATAATCAGCGCGCTGAAATTGAATCCTCTCTCTGTCTCTGTCTCTCTCTGTCTGTCTCTCTCTCTCTCTCTGTCTCTCTCTCTCTCTCTCTCTGTCTCTCTCCCTCTCTCTCTCTCTCTCTCTCTCTGTCTCACTGTCTCTCTCTCTCTGTCTGTCTCTCTCTCTCTCTCTCTCTGTCTCTCTCTGTCTCTCTCTCTCTCTCTCTGTCTCTCTCTCTGTCTCTCTCTCTGTCTCTCTCTCTCTCTCTCTCTGTCTCTCTCTGTCTCTCTCTCTGTCTCTCTCGCAGTCTGTCTCCCACATAAACCCGCAGACAAGATAGACCCTGAATGGTGGCTTTAATCTTTCTCCGTACACACGAACACGCTCTCTTCACAGGCTTCAGCCAAGAGAAAGCCGACGCACACCAGCGACACAGCGAACACACTTCAAACCGCTCGCGCGCTGATAAGAACTGATGTTCCTTTAATTGCCTCAAAAAACAACGGCAAAGTTAATTACCTCGGAAAAACGAGCCGGCTCCAACAGACGGGCTTTTGTACGCGTGCCATGTCTCCTCCAAGACAGACCGAGCCTGGAGCTGTCTCTATAAAGTACGTCAAGTTGCATTATTTTAATTATCGCCTAATTCTGTTTGTGTCGAATGCTTTTGCTTCTTCTTCTTCGATGTAATTCGTTAGCTCACGACGGCTGCCGCGTGACGTCTCAATCCCGGCTCCCGGACAATAAGCTCCCTTTTAATAGTTAATCACGCTCTTTTTCTCGTTCTTTTTTTTAAATTAGCGTACAGAGAAAGGTGCAGGAGATAGAGTAGGACAGGCCTCGTCCCGGGCATCGCCAGACCAGCTCCTGATGAGACGAGAGATAGATTAAGAGAGCTTATCGCTCCGGTTCGCCTTCGTTAAACACGTGCTCTAGGTTTCATTTTTCCAGAGCTGGTAAAGTGAGCAAGCCGCTCGGCATTATTCACCCGGGCCGGCTGATCGAAGCCCGGCTCAATAGCACTAAACCAGCTCGTGCTCCGAAGATTTGTCTTACAAAACCTTGAAAACTGCTCTGAACGTCCATACATTGATTTTTGTTGGCAGGGATCTCCAGGGCTTTCATGTGGAGGCAGACTCCACGCAGAGGTGAGGAGAGGAGAGGAGAGGGCTTCCCCCATCAGAGTGCATGCTGGGAAAGAAAGGAAAGAAAAAAAAAATGAGACAGGGGTTCCCTTTATCAGCGGACAAAAGAATTAAAAGCGTTCGCGAAGCCACTGAAGCCCGGCCACGTCTTCGATCACGGATGCCTGCTGTCGTGGAATTGATGTTAGGACACGGAAAAAACCGCGCCGCGCTCTCCGATACCTCTGCATCATCTTCTATCGGGCTCGTCACAGACCCCCCCCCCCCTTTTTTTTTCCCGCCTCGCTGCTTATTTAAACCCAGAGGCGTTTAAGATCCCCGCTATTTCCCCAACAAAACTAATTAAGTCGGAAAAAGCGGAGCGAGCGCGTTTGAAACCTAGCCTCTCCGTCGCTGCTGTCTGTGTAAAGCAGACGGTGTAATTGCAGTCGCAGGTAGTGATGAACATTAATGAAGGCCTTACACACACACACACACACACACACACACTCAGAGGCAGGTGCGTTTTATGTGCCTCTCTTCTTTTTTTTTTTCTGTATCAGCATCTGGACAGATGCACGCCGCACTCCTCTGCTCGTTTTATCCCTCTGAAGTCTGCAAGAATTTCCGAATCTGACTGAAGACTAATTACATATCTTGGGACTGGCTGGATTTATGTGTTCATATTGTTAGGTGGAGTGAAGGGAGAGTGTGTGTGTATGAGTGTGTGTGTTAGAGAGAGAGAGAGAGCAGGAAGCCAGACAGGCTGGCAGCTGCCAGCGTGTGTGCCACCTGCCATACGTCTCTCTATTAGCATAATCATCTCTCCGGCAAATGGCAATAATGGTGTCACACACCTTTGTGTAATTGCTACTGTCATAATATACGCCAAATGATTGTGTTGTGTGACGTTGGGGGGGGGGGGGGGGTGGAGAGAGGTCTCCGGCGTCACATTCACACTCGAGTGCCTTTATTCGGAGGTGCAGGGACAAACCGCACCGAGGACGAGGACATGTCTCTCTCTCTCTCTCTCTCTCAGAGTGCCATCATCTCTCCGTAATCGTTCCGAATGCAAATCAGACAGAGATTGTGGCGTCACGTGTGTTTATTCGCTTCACACACCTCCGCAGTTGGACCAAGGGTTCAGACACCCCGGGAAGGAGTCTCCAGTGTCAGCGCGAAGTTCCCGCCGAGTTTCTTCGATAACATGACAAGCTGCGTCCAAAAAGCGTTCGAAATTAAAAAAAAAAAAAAAAATTTAAAACCCGAGTTAAAGGCGTAGAGCAATAAATAAAAAATGGTGTTGTGTGTGTGTGTGTGTATAGTGTTGGCAAATTGCTGCGGTATAAGAGGAGTAAAGCTGTTCCAGATGTGCCGTGCCAGGAAAGTAATCAACTCCGGGGTGTCCTGTTTGAGGGAAGCTTAAGGAATTAGAAAACCAACTACAGGAAATAAGTGATATAATGAAAAAAAAAGGACGGCCGTGATGCAGCTTCATTTAGGACGCGGAATGTTTGTCCCATTAAAGCCGTGACTGAATGTCGGAGAAGAAGAAGAAGAGACGGAGAGATGGGAAATTGCCGGCTTTGGCTTTGCTAATGTTTTACATAATTAGCCCCACTCGCGTCTTCCTCAGAGGAACGGCTTAGGCAAGCAAATGAATAGGTAATGATTGTAGCGGCCAGAGGCGCTGCGGTCTGAGCGTGAGTGGCAGCCGCCGCCGCCGCGGCCGCTGTGACGAACGCCGGGTTTAATTGGGTTGGGCCGAGAGAGAGAGGGAAATGAAAGAGAGAGGGGATGAGAGCGGGGACGCTGCATGGACAACAGACAGGAGTCTAATGGATTGCACGCTCGGCTCGCACCCAAGGAGGCGACACAGGAATACACAGGCCCGAATGTGCATGACACACACACTCACACACACACACACACACACGCGCGCGGGCGCGCATGTCGGACATGACGTCGTCTTCATAACCTAGCGCTTAACAACCACGATTTACATTTAATTAAATTTTGCAATATGTAAATGATTTTTTAGTTTGCATTAGCTCTGCGTTTTTTTTTTCTTTTTTTTTTCCTCCCCGCTCCGCGCCCTGCAGGTATTTAGACGTATCGACACGCCCGCTTTAAAAGGCCACTGGCCTCTGCTGGTCTCCGCGCACCGGAGGTGGCTGATCCATTCGGAGCAATCCTCTCTAATCGCTGCGAGCAGGAGGAAAACACACTGCCTTTTTAAAAGCGGCCGTGTCTTAAGATGTCATTGATTAAATGTTAACTGATATACTCTAGTTGGCAATCTCGTTAGAGATTCCAGTAGCTAAGATAGACAGTTTAGAGACCTAGCTGATCAATAATACAGATAAAGATTTCATCCATCAATGAGCTCCCCAAAACAAAGGTGTGTGTGTGTGTGCGTGCGTGTGTGTGTGTTACCTGATTAGGCCAACAGGGAGCTCGTTCTCACCTGCCGACGCAGCACCCGACTTTCTCTCTCTCTCTCTCTTTCTCTTTCTTTTTTTGTTTTGTTTTTGTTTTTTGTTTTTTGTTTTTTATTTTAGGTCGATTTCCTACAAACACGGACGCCGCGTAATTACCGAGCCGGACCGCTGTGCAGATAACGCGTCTTTGACTATCTCAGCTCGGATAAAGGTTAATCTCCTCGTCTCTGTCCTGCGAGACGGATCCCGGGCTTATATATTTATTTAAGGCAGAGACAGAGAGCGAGACCGTTAGCGAGGAAGAGTTAGACCCCGCTGCATACCAATGCCAGCACAAATGACCGAATCGATGGCAGAATGGCCACCGCTGTTTAAAAGTATCAATAAAACCTTGCCTTATTTTACACTCAGTGGATAAGTGTTGCAGTTAAAAGTCCGCCGGATGTCTTAATTGAAAGTTAATTTTAAATCAATGAAGGGAGTCATTTAAATATCGATCCGGTCAAATGGCGGAGACGTCGCCCCCCTCCCCCCCCCACCGCCCAACCCCTTACCCCCAGCCCACCCCCCACCCCAACCCTCCTTCCATTACTCCTCTCTTTTTTTCTTTCTTTCTTTCTTTCTTTCTTTTTTTTTTTTGGTAACAACTTTGTTAAAACGCAATCAATAAGCCACAATTGCTGTGTTGTAAATGGAAATAATTGACAGTCAGTGCCAAAGTGCCCATGAGGGGATTCATTCTTTTTTTTTTCTTTTCTTCCTAAGACGTATATCTGTTAAAACCAGCCATGTAGTAGACGTTAATCGCGTCACGTGTCCCCGCACTCGATGGAGAAATGTGATATCGATGCGCTTTAATAGGTGATAATCGATATAACATGACTACTACAGGTCTCGTTCATTTCTTCGGGGTCCCTTTCTGATTTTTTTTTTCGTCCGAGTCAAGCCGGCGCTTTATATCTGTAAGCAGCTGGATGCGGTCCGTCCGCACTTATTCCTGCTCCTCCGTCCATGTTAGACAAATGAGGGGAAGACAAAGAGCGAGAGAAGGGCGGAGTGAGAACAGCGAGCGTTGTCCGTGGCCTCTGCCTATCAGCTTAATCTTATTTATTTAAAGCATATGTCTGCTTGTACTCCTTTGTCAGGGTCTATTAGAGCCACGGGGAGCCATATGACATTGTTTACGCCGTAATGAAATAGACATTTCTGTTTTTTTTTCTTTTTTTTTTGGTGCATGTTTTGATTGAGGTTGAAGCGGGTTTGCGTTTGTACACAGATGCCACTTCCCTGCTGTTAGCCGTCGAACAGAGTCGTGTCCTTCTAACCCCGTGTTCCTCCCGAATCTCTCCCAGACGTTAGAAACTCCGCGTTCGTGAAGTGAGTTTGATTCCGAGCCCAAGCCGTCTAATTACTTCTGGCTTGTAATTTTTTCTTTTCTTTTCTTTTCTTTTCACCCTCGTGTAAATTCAAATCAAAGCTGGTCTCAACTTAGACTGCATGAACTCAGCGAACTTTCGATGTGTGTGTGTGTGTGTGTGTGTGTGTGTGTGTGTGTGCGTGTGTGTGTGTGGCGGTTATGACCAAAACCACATCTACTGTCATGGCAGCTGTTGAAGTAGCTGTTATAACCGCTGCAATGACCTGCAGGATTTTTACAAAACAAAACAACAAGAACAAAAAAAATACTTAAAACATTACATTCAATAATACTTATTGTATTGTTTGTTTGTTTCGTTTTTACAGCCGGAAATGAAATTAGACACTAAATTTGTCCTGTTAGAGGTGTGTGAGTTACTGTTCACATCATAAAGCTGATTATTTTCGAATGACATCATGCCTTTGAAGTGTTTTGTTATTATTATTATTATTATTATATCGCTGCAACAACAACAACAACAACAACTGTTGTTCCTTCATTTTTTTAGAATAATAATAATCTCCTCCGTCATGATGGAGTAAAACATCAGGAAACATACAGCTTCAGCTTACTGTACCCTGGAGACTCCACCCATAAAACTCTCACTACACCTTAATACAAGATCGTCTGACCAATCAGAACTGAGGACTCGACAGCATCATCATCTACAGTATGATGTTCAGATTCAGGACACTGATCAAGCAGATATGACAAGCCGGGAACGGCTCCGCCATCGAAATAAATCACACATTATTGTTAAGAAATATTTGAACTCAATATCCTGGAGTAATATAAAATGCATTTAGCCGAGGATTCTTATACGAAATATATAAAATGATGCAAGCGTCGTGTAACTTCCCCGACTTCAAACTGTTCGAGAAAGCTATAAAAAAAAAAGCAGAAGTATGAAATATTAGAGACGTCCAGAGTGATGTACAACACCGTACGCTGTTTCAGGATGACTGACGAGACGGTGCGGCAACCGCGTACGGCGATATGATGAAACAAATATCCAGAATGCCTCGATATATAAAAATAAATAAATAAATAAACACAAATATATATATATATATATATATATATATACTGTACTGTACATGACTATATTCGGAAAGCGGTGATTAGAATAGAATGGTCTTTAAAATGACTACACTGAGATAATTACAGTATGATTTAATAACATATTGCCTTTTTTTTTTTGCGTTCGCTTTAAAATACAGCATGTAAAAGAAACCGCGCGTTTCAGCATGTGGTCTGTATTAGTCGGCTTTACATCGGAGCGCTGGAGGGAAGGACATTTTTTTAATTTAAAACAAAATATGAAGAGGAAAAGCAGCAGATCTTTCAGTGTAATAAACAGACTGTACTCATGATATAATATACAGTTATATTTAATAATAGATAGACAGATACTTTATTGATCCTGAAGGAAATTTCCAACATCCAGGAGCAAGAATAGGAATTAAAATAACAGAATGATGGAACAAAGAGTTGTTTCAGGTTTACGATGGAACAAATATATATATATATAATGTATATAATGTCTAAAGTTACCCAACTGTAAAGTGAAAACTGGTGGAAAGCTGTAATTGCAATTCAGGGTTTTTATTCATTTTATTTATTTATTTATTTATTTATTATACCAAACATTATTTGGTCAAAGCATTAACACAATTTGTCTACAAATGTATTTCTTAACGCACTGCATATACCGCATGATCTATTGGGTTATTTTGACGTGACGTGATGATGTCATTTCCTGTATTAAATAATATTATTTAATAATATATTATAT
>QMIH01000013.1:536465-543564 GCA_003987875.1 Clarias batrachus | reverse complement strand
TTGCATCCATGCCTCACAAGTATTTAGCCCAGAGTGACCAGATTAGAAAGAGGTAGAAGAAGAGAGAGAGAGAGAGAGAGAAAAACGAGAGAGAGAGAGAGAGAGAGAGAGAGAGAGATGGCAGCCAGGGGTTTCTTTGTGTTCTGCATACTCGGGGAGGGGATAAATTGCGTGGAGCGAGATGGCTGGGACGCTGTCTGCGTCTGGAGATGAGGGTAATGAAAGATTTATCACTCTGTGCAGCATTCTCTAAATACAACTGGGGGGCTGATTTCCTGAATTGAGCTCGGCTGAAATGGTAATAACATTTTTTGCCTCCTCCAGTGCTCTGTGTCGGGCACGGATATTTAGGGTAATGCTAGGGAAGGTGATTTGATAATCTATACACCCAAATAGCCTGGATAATGGTACCGTGACGTACAGCACAGTGATAATGCATTTGTGACTCTCCATTTATTTTGAATATCTTCATGACTGGAATTGCTTGGCCTGTTTTTATGGTCTTTTCTTTTTTTTTTTGTTGTTTTTTTGATATCGCAGCGCCGGCAATAAAGTAGATTAGTATGAGTCAGGGTTCATTCTGTTCTTTTATATTTATGGTGCAGTGTTTGTTTGGGTTTCACTTCTCTAAGACCTTTACGGAATTTTTCCTTTTTTTCCCCTCCTTCTAAACAGCCACCCTGAGCTATGCTTAATATCATCGCCTCCTGTTTGATGATGAGGTTGTTATTTTTTGTGAGGTGTAACTTAAGGTGTGCATTTTTTTTATTTGTTTTGTAGGAGGTAATACACTGGCTAAAGAAACTCTGGAGAATGCCGCAGTGGGCAAACGTGCACTTCAACAGGAGAAAGAAAACGACGCTCCACCCAAGAGGCCCAAATCCGTAGAGGAGAAGACGCTTACCAATGAGCAAGTGAGTTACTGCTTCCCATGTACAAATCGATGGGTCTGTCTTTATGTTCACGCTGAGGCTTATGAGCCTTTGTATCGCATTAAATTATACGTGTTACTAATTAAAATCATAATGCATTAACGTAACGTTTTTCTGAAACGGATTATGTTAATACCGCAGCACTTGAAACTGTTCACTGTAATCAGAGTCAGTCAAAGTTTCAAAGGATATCCGCCGCTTTTTATTTCTAATCTTACACTTAGAAATTCCGACCTAATTTAGAAATTGTCCAGATATCCTGTCCATCTTCTTAGCGGAATATCGGCCTTGACCATGATGAACTGCTTTATTTCAGGTGCAGCAGTGTCCGTACTGTAATTACAGCAGCAAGGATGCAAACCGTCTCCAGCTGCACATCATGTCTCAGCATTCCATGCAGCCCGTCATCTCCTGTCCCCTGTGCCAGGATGTCCTCAGCAACAAAATCCACCTGCAGCTGCATCTCACACACCTCCACAGCGTGGCTCCGGACTGTGTGGAGAAGCTGCTTATGACGGTAAATACTGTAAATCATTTCAATCTGTCAATTTCAAGGCTGTCGGGTTTGCAGTGACTGCGCAGGACATTTTCTCTGCGCCATAGACTCCAGTAATTAATTACGAATAAAACAAATCCATCCGTAAGAGCTGGAGTTAATGTTCATTTGTTCATTTATGTTGAGTCTCTTTTATGGTGCTTTGTTGTGGTTTCACTGACAGTGCATGTATCTCATATTTATTCCAGGTGGCGGGTCCGGATGTTACAATTCCGAATAATGCGTTGATACCCGTACAAGACAAAGCTCCATCTGTAATGAACTCTTCGGCAGAGGCATCTGAAAAGCCCATAGGTAAGCTCCATACGGCCTTTTAATAATTAAACATACTACACTGCAAAGAAAAAAAAAACATGTTCTGTGAAAGTCAAAGCAATAATTTCTCAACAAGCAGTTTAATATATTCCTTATATCCTCTTGTTTTTATTTACCAAAGGAAACAACTCAAAAGATTTGAAAAATAGCACAGGCACGGACAAAAGTGACCTTGAGCTTGCCACTGAGGAAGTCCAGCCACCAAAAGAGGCTGCTGAAGCTCCAGATTGGAAAAAAGCCCCTGGTCAAGACAGGAAGAGCCCAGATTCCCTTCAGGAACACCTGAGCGACCTGCAAAAACGCCAGCAGCTCTCCGTCTCCGATCGTCATGTCTATAAATATCGCTGCAACCACTGCAGCTTGGCATTTAAGACATTGCAGAAGCTTCAGATACATTCGCAATACCATGCAATTCGGGCAGCCACAATGTGTAGTCTGTGCCAGCGCAGCTTCAGGACATTCCTCGCCCTCAGAAAGCACCTGGAGACCGGTCACCCTGAGCTTAGTGAAGCTGAAGTGCAGCAGCTATGTGGAAGTCTACCGCTCAATGGTGACATCACAGAGAGTGAAGCAAGAGCACTGGAAGAGGCACAAGCCTTAGAACAGGAATTAGACAAAGATGACGAGCTGGACCAGGAAGGAAAGGCCAGTCCTACAGGAAGTGACAGTAGCTCCTTGCTTGATGAGATGGGCGCCGAACCGAAGCGGACGCTGCCTTTTAGAAAAGGTCCGAATTTCACAATGGAGAAGTTTCTAGACCCGTCTCGTCCATACAAATGCACTGTGTGTAAGGAGTCTTTTACTCAAAAGAACATTCTGCTCGTTCATTACAACTCTGTCTCACATTTGCATAAGCTAAAGAAAGTTCTCCAAGAAGCCTCAAGTCCAGTTCCCCAGGAAACCAGCAACAATGTCGACAACAAACCGTACAAATGTAATATATGTAACGTTGCTTATAGCCAAAGCTCAACTCTGGAGATTCACATGAGATCTGTCCTTCATCAGACTAAAGCAAGAACTGCCAAACTGGAAACAAGCAGCAGTTCCAGCAGTGGAAGTGGAAGTGGATCTGTAACATCCAACAGCCCTGTTCCAGTCAGTCAGGGAAACACAGAGTCTGTGAGTTTACCAGTATCATCAAACAAAGAGAACAATGTAGATGCCAAAGAAGTCAACATAAAGCAAACTACTGATCATGTCAATGTTCAGCAAACTCATCAGTCCACCCCGTCACCAGCGCAGCTTCAGATGCAACTGCAGCATGAACTTCAGCAGCAGGCCGCCTTCTTCCAACCACAGTTTCTAAATCCAGCATTCTTCCCCCATTTTCCGATGACACCAGAAGCTTTGTTACAATTCCAACAACCCCAGTTCCTTTTCCCGTTCTATATTCCTGGCACTGAGTTTAATATCAGCCCTGAGCTAGCATTACATTCAGCTGCATTTGGGATGCCAGGCATGACTGGATCATTCCTTGAGGACCTAAAGCAGCAGATGCAGCAACAGCACCAACTGGGCCAACAGCAGCTACAGCTTTCTCAGCAACAAGCTCAACAGCAAGCCTCTCAGATGCAACAGCAGCAACAAAAAGCCCAGCAACAGAGCCACAAGCCTAAGTCAGAGCCCAATCCTGTGTCTGTGTCTGAGATTCAAATGTCCAGAGAGGTGGAAGAGCAAATGGAAAAGCAAGACAACAAGGCGAAGCATGATACTGTCAATGATCCTGATAACAATAAAGAGAAAAAGGATTCCAAAAAGCCAAAATTTTCTGAACCTTTAATTCCTCCTCCACGCATCATTTCTGGGGCCAGGGGTAATGCTGCAAAGGCCTTACTAGAAAACTTTGGCTTTGAGCTAGTGATTCAGTACAATGAGAACAGACAAAAATGCCAGAAAAAGAACAGAGAGGAAGAAATAAGTGACAAATTAGAATGTGGTATGTGTGGGAAATTATTCTCCAATATGTTAATCTTAAAGAGCCACCAGGAGCATGTGCATGGTCAGTTCTTTCCCTACGTGGAGCTGGAGAAGTTTGCACAGCAGTACAGAGAGGCATATGATAAGCTATATCCGATAAATCCGCCTTCTCCAGAGACACCTCCTCCACCGCCGCCACCACCGCCACCTCCACCACCCCCAGCACCCTCAACTCCAGCGACCATCCTTCCTACCCCTACCACAGTAGGAAAGGCACCAACACCATCTCCGGCCCCCCTACAAGCTCCACCTCCTCCACCACCACCCCCTCCTCCACCTCCTCCGCCGCCTAGTGCTCCTCCTCAAGTCCAGCTTCCTGTCTCCCTTGACTTGCCAATTTTCCCACCATTGATGATGCAGTCCGTGCAACATCCTGGGTTACCCCCACAGCTTGCGCTACAGCTTCCAACAATGGACTCTTTATCCTCTGACCTCACACAGTTATGTCAACAACAACTGGGACTGGATCCAAACTTCTTGCGGCAATCCCAGTTCAAGCGTCCTCGCACCAGAATCACAGATGACCAGCTGAAAATCCTCCGCGCTTACTTTGATATCAACAACTCTCCTAATGAGGATCAAATACAAGAAATGGCAGAGAAGTCTGGCCTTCCACAAAAAGTCATCAAGCACTGGTTCCGCAACACGCTCTTCAAAGAGAGGCAGCGAAGCAAAGACTCGCCCTACAATTTCAACATTCCGCCCTTGACCACACTGGAGGATATCAGAGTGGAATCTCAGATAAGTGCACTAGAATATAAGACTGACTTGGCCATGAGCAAGAGATCTTCAAGAACTCGATTTACAGACTACCAACTCAGAGTCCTGCAAGACTTCTTTGATACAAATGCTTACCCAAAAGATGATGAGATTGAGCAGCTTTCTACGGTTCTCAGTCTGCCGACACGTGTGATCGTGGTATGGTTCCAAAATGCCCGTCAAAAGGCAAGAAAGAGTTATGAAAACCAGGCCGATACCAAGGACAATGAAAAGAAAGAACTTACAAATGAGCGTTATATTCGAACCAGCAACATGCAGTACCAATGTAAGAAATGTAATGTGACCTATCCCCGAATATTTGACCTGATAACCCATCAAAAGAAGCAGTGCTACAAAGATGAAGATGATGATGCTGCAGATGAAATCCACTTTGAGGACATGCTTGACAACTGCGAGCTGATCACGTTGAAGCAGGTGGAGTCATGTAAACAACCAAGTGCCACAGCAAGCAGCTCTGGCTCCAGCTCCCCGCTAATGCCTTCACCCCGACCTGAAATAGGAAAAACTTCACCCAAACCTGAGATCCCCAGTGAGAAATCAAAGCAGACTGAGAATACCCCTTCACAAGCAGCAAAACTAGTAGCCGATCCACGACCATCTAAAGCTTCTACCCCTCAGCCTCCTCCACAGAAAATGTCTCAGTCACAAATGACAAGGCCTCACTCCCAACCTCAGTCTGCAGCTGTCCCATCCAGTCCTCTCTCCATTGCACTCTCATCACTTACCAACAGCATCCCCCCTCAAATGTTACAATATCAGTGTGACCAGTGCAAGATAGCTTTCCCGACTGTCGAACTGTGGCAGGAACATCAGCATATGCATTTCCTTGCAGCTCAAAACCAGTTCTTGCATTCGCAGTTCTTGGAAAGGCCACTGGATATGCCCTACATGATATTCGACCCAAATAACCCTCTAATGACGAGTCAGCTTTTGTCCGGAGCCCTTTCCCAGATGCCATCACAGAGCGGTTCCGGGCTGGCCTCTGCCACTGGCTCTGGTTCCTTAAAACGTAAGTTAGATGATAAAGAGGATGGTTCAAATGATAAAGAAGGTGGAAATGGTGGTGAGGACCAACACAGAGACAAACGTCTCAGAACTACTATAACACCAGAGCAACTTGAGATCCTTTATGACAAGTATCTACTTGATTCTAACCCGACAAGAAAAATGTTAGATCATATTGCCCATGAAGTGGGTCTGAAGAAAAGAGTAGTTCAAGTCTGGTTTCAAAATACCCGTGCCAGAGAAAGAAAAGGTCAATTTAGAGCTGTTGGGCCTTCCCAAACTCATAAAAAGTGCCCTTTTTGTAGGGCGCTCTTCAAGGCTAAGTCAGCCCTTGACAGCCACATACGCTCGCGGCACTGGCACGAGGCTAAACAAGCAGGTTTTAGTTTGCCTCCAAGCCCAATGATGCTTCAAGATGAGGGCGCTGAAAGCCCACATAAATATAGTTTCATGGAGTATCCACCACTGCCACCAAAGACTGAGGTTAATGATTGTGAACTTCCAGCTGCATCCTCTACCCCAGTCAAATCATCTGAGGCACAGCTAAAAAACTTCTTGAGCCCTTCATCCTTAAAAGCAGAAAACAGTGATGAGATCGAGGGGCTTAATATGAATTCTGCAGACATGTCATATGATTTGAACAAAATAGATTTCGATGAGACTTCATCAATTAACACAGCTATAAGTGATGTAACAACAGGAGATGAGACCAATAATGAGGTTGAGAACCTAACATCCAACGGTGGGGAAAAGATGGGCGAGAATAAAATGAATACAGCACAAATCTTAACCGACTTCACTGAAGATAGATTCCCCTTCAATATGGTGAGCCCAGCTCTAAGTTTCTCTGGCAAAGACAGCGAGCAGTATTTCAGTTCCAGAGACGACGACCTAGATGAAAACGCTGATAAAAGTGAAACTTCGAGTTTGGCTGATCCAAGCTCGCCTAGTCCGTTTGGAAATGCTAATTCCTTCAAGGCTATAAAAGGTGGTGCAGAAAGACCAGGGCACAAACGCTTTAGGACCCAGATGAGCAACCTACAGCTTAAAGTTCTCAAGGCTTGCTTCAGCGATTACCGCACTCCCACAATGCAGGAGTGTGAAATGCTGGGCAATGAAATAGGACTTCCAAAACGTGTGGTGCAGGTTTGGTTTCAGAATGCCCGTGCAAAAGAAAAGAAGTTCAAAATAAACATTGGAAAGCCATTTATGATAAGCCAAGGGTCTCCTGATGGACCGAGGCCCGAGTGTACTTTATGTGGTGTGAAGTATACAGCTAGACTTTCTATTCGCGATCACATCTTCTCTAAGCAGCACATTGCGAAGGTGCAAGAAACCCTGGGGAATCAGGTGGACAGAGAAAAGGACTATCTCGCACCTACCACTGTCCGCCAGCTTATGGCTCAACAAGAGCTTGACCGTCTGAAGAAGGCAACCGACGTCCTAAGCTTGCCAGCCCAGCAGCAACCTGCAGTGGACAATAATGCACTTCATGGCCTTAGCCTGCCAACTGGCTACCCAGGAATACCAGGAC
>QMIH01000013.1:521465-531465 GCA_003987875.1 Clarias batrachus | reverse complement strand
ACACACACACACACCTCTCCGTAATGCGGCGCTCTGTAAGAAGTCGTGTTAGTGTGTACAGCAGACATTTACGCCGCGGTGTTTGTGATGTAAAACAAGAGAATCAAATTTGACTAGAGTTTGAGACAAATTCCTGAAAAGCAGGCGATGTGAAAGATTTTTTAATTTTATTTGGAAATTAAGTGGGCGGGGCTTGCTGCAGATTATTAATAACCACTTAAGGCCTGATTTCTTACTGTCGTCATTTAAAAGCATAAACAGTTTTTTTTTTTTTTTTAATCCAGTGCTAAGGATTTTTATTTTTTATTTTTTACTTTACCCGATTTTATAAAACATCACTCTGTTAATTTCTCCCAGTTCATACCTGATCCTCAACGTTATTAAAGTGTAATCTGGATTTTTTTTCATGGTGATCCATATGCTCTGGATTATCCCCAGTCGTGTCAAATAACTGCAAGTGGACAGGTGTTCTATTAAGCTCCGCCTCCAGAGATAATTATGTATTCAATATATACGGTATTAGGTATTCGTATTAGTATAGGATTATGCTTTCAGGATCAAGGTGCTACTGTGGGGATAAATCTATTTATTAACGTATCAATTAGCAAAATATTTATACCACATATTTAATGTGCTGCTGCATTCTGGATTCTGATTGGTCAGAAGATGTTGATTCATTTTTAAAATTTTTTTTTTTTATAACATCAGCTCTGACAGGAGTGCAGCAGCAAATCACAGATTCATTTATTGTTAACACACACGCTTTAATATATTAACATTTCTAAAGTCTCATTTCAAAATATCGTATAATTACAGTTCTATAATGGCGACACGGCGGTGGCGTAGCGGTTAGCTCTGTGGCCCGAGTGTGTGATGCTCGTGCTTGGTTGGGTTTCCTCCGGGTGCTCCGGTTTCCTCCTACACATGCAGGCTAAGCTAATTAGCGCTCCCAAATTCTCTGTAGTGTGTACTTTTGTGCCCTGCGATGGATTGGCACGTTCAGGGTGTCCTCATGCCCCGTGTCCCCTGGGACAGACCCCGGGCCTCACATGACCCTGAACAGGATAAGTGCTTTAGAGGCAGAGTGAGTGAGTGAGTGAGTGAGTGAGTGAGTGAGTAGTTCTATAATACTGAATAATTAGAGTTCTAGAGTAACTTGAACACGTGCACGTACTTAATGTGGTTAAAGTTCCTGTAAGGAAATGTTTACATTTAATGTACTGTAGTATTATGTAAGGAGTCTCCAGTGCCAGGTTTTGGTAACAGTGTAAAAGTGGAAACATGACAAATGTTTTTTTTGTTTTATTTTTACATTTAAAAAAGAAGGAACAATATATTTAAGATGCTTAGCATAAGGACAGGCTAATCCGCAACCTTAAATAAAACTATAAACAAGGAATAAATATTATAGTGTCACATGGTGTAAGAGGAATAAAACACGTCAGGATATTCTGTTACAAATATATTCATATATAAAAACTCTGCTTGATTATGTCACGCTGGTGTTGATTAATTACCTCTAACTGCACCACAGTGGTTGTGTTACTGTCTTTGTATTCTTTACACACATATCGACAGATTTCATATAGTTTCAGACAAAGTTTCACAGATGAGGTTCAGCATCTGCACTCTGTCGCCGCCTCTCCTCCGTCTTCACATGGCTCTTTTCCTGATTTCAGGAAAGTTGAACGCCGTTGTACGCCTGTTATTTTTCCCACAAACCGGCCTACGTTTCCCCCCGTTCAGCGCAAAATTCCACAGCGCTCTGTGACTAGATCGGATTTGACCTTTTGTGAGAACAATAGCACGAGGCATTTCGGTTCTGTCTTCTCCCGATGATGTGAAACGGCCTTCCTGTCCTTCCGCAGTTGTTTGCTGACATTTTATACCCGGCGTCTCATCCTGCTCGCCCCGTATGCATCCTGTGCAGAAACTCGCGTGATTGTTCTGTGGTGAGAAAAGAGCAGCTGAAGTTAATTCCCAGCGCAGCACTAAAGAGGCCTCGGCTGTGTGTGTGTGTGTGTGTGTGTGTGTGTGTGTGTGTCCGAGCTGCGAGAAATATTTGCACATCTGTGCTTATAAACTCGCTCGACATCTCAGTAAGGAGACGGTTTTATCAGAGCCCTACAGATGATGAGGTTGGGTTTCAGGGGCAGACGGAGGTGAACGCGGTTCTGCTTTAATGCCGCGTGTTTCACTGTGGAACTTACAGGAGATTGTTAAGGCTTTGAATATGAAACGATTTATTCTGGTAAAAAAAAAAAAAAAAAAAGGCTTCTTTTAATTCAAATTCTAGTTTAATTTGTCATATACACAGTTACACAGTATGATGTGAAGTGAAATGCTGGAAAAACAGAATATACATTTTTTTTTTTTTTTTAGAAATTAGTCATATTTAGTGTTTCCCAAATCAAGAAGTGTGATTTATAAAGTTTATAAATGTGTAAGGAGTAAAACACGCCCATTCACACTGTTAATCATCAGTAGGATTATTTCCCTATAACAGTGTTTTATTCCTCTTACACCACAGCAATTTATCGATTTTAAAGAATAATAATAATAATAATAATAATAATAATAATAATAATAATAATAATAAAACACCACACACACCATATATGATATAGTTACAGTTCATTTGGTGGCTTGTTGGTTATCATGTCATCTCCCTCCGCCTAGGATCTCCACCGGGTCTAGGGTTCGACTCTCACCTCCAGTCTGTGTGTGTGTGTGTGTGTGTGTGTGTGTGTGTGTGTGTGTGTGTGTGTGTGTGTTAAGTTTGCATGTTTTCTCTCAGTTCTTGGTGGGTTTCCTCCACATTCTCAGGTTTCCTCCTACAATCCAAAGTCATGCGCTGTAGGTTCTTAGTGTGTGTTTCCGAATCGCTTGGTGTATATGTGTGTGTGTGTGTGTGTGTGTGTGTGTGTGTGTGTGTCCTTACATAAATGTAAATTGCAATAACCAAAGCGATATCTGAAAATGTACATTTCTCTCCTTCCCAGCTTTGCATCTAAATGACACTGGAGACTCCTTCCATAAGCGATTAGAAAAAAACAACATGTCTTTGAAGAAGCGTTTAAGCCACCCTAGCATCGGCGTTTACGTGAAGCGTCCGTTGCAGGATTTCACGTCCATCAGCTGTTACTATGCAGACGGTAGCGTACGGTAGCAGACCGAGCGCACTCGTGTGATTTGCGGCTGCGCTTCTGTCAGAGCTGCTGTTATTTACCGTACGTTGACAAATATCACAGTAAACACATTCTTCAGAAACATATGACACTTTTACAATTGGACATCCATCAAACGAGCCGAAACCGCCAGGCTAAACAGCAAATTTCTGCTGAGAAATTCACTTTATCCCCCAAAATTTAAGAAGAAATGATTGACGCGTCCACGTTATTTCATCCCGCTTCGTCTCACCTGAAGTCGAAATTTGATTTCGACCGTTTCTTCCTGTTGCATCGCGACCGAAGGCGTGATTATATGGCGGCGACGCGGCGTTTAATCACGCGCGGTGTGTTTTTCTTTAAATGAATCCATCAATAAAGCAGCTCTGGCTGAGAAACAGATCACTCGCTCGTGCATACTAAAAGTTCATTACAGCCATATGACGGCACTTATACAGTCTCCGAACTGCAGAACTCTACCCCTGCGACATCGATCTTAACGCTCATCGACGTCTTGTTGGTATTTTTTTATTTTGTTTATTTATTTTTTTGCGCCAGATCCGCGGGTAGTAAACTAAATGAAACGTGATTGCATTGGAGATTTTTTCTTTTTCTTTTTTTTTTTCCCTTTCTTTCTCTTGGCATTGAATTCCCATGTGTAGAATACTAATTCTTGCATTTAGCTCCCTGAACCCGGGTCTTTCATTTACACAGATCCAGCTCTAATTAAATTCCGCACATGGGAATGTATCATTCCTGCTTAATCCCTCATTCACTGGTCCAAACATTGTATTATCCCGAGAAAATCCATCAGCTGCAGGCTACGCCAGAAAAAAAATAATAAAATAACAAAAAAGAAAGAAAAAAAAAAAAAAAAAGCATGCACATTTCTTCTCTGGCCTAGCGTGACTCAGTGAGATACACCACATGCTGTCAGTCAGCAATTACGCTCATTTTCTCAAACTAACCTCGGAAAGAGGAAGAGCAAACATGCTAAGAAGCAAATTAAGGCGTAATCACTGAGTAACACATCTCGAACATCTTCACAGCGTCATAAAAGAAACAACAACAACAGCAATAATAATAATAATAATAATAATAATAATAATAATAATAACACCCACAATAATACGGTTTTCTAATGTCTTAATTATTTCGGCCCGAAACGGCAACACCAGCTGTGAAATGCACTTTACAAGTCCGCCGTTATTTCTGCGACTTTTTAATCTTGTTCCTCCGCGTTTCTGAACCACTTTGTCCTGAGAGCTATTTTAGATTCCAGGCCTGGATTCATAAACTTCTGCCGCTCCAAACACCTGTGTTTCATTTAGCACGATGCACCTGAGCGCAAAATAACTACTCGTTATTTATGACCGTGTCTATTTAGAACGCTTTATTTATTTATTTATTTATTTATTTATTTATTTATTTATTTCCTTACTTGATGGTAGCGGTTAAGGATTTTGTACGAGCCGGATCAGCGTTAAGGAAAAAGCGTACGCCGCCTTAGCTTGATGTTCTTTGCTCCTTAAATGCATTTGATATACTGTCGAGATTGCCGCGATGTGCCATATGGTCCTTTATATACAGCAGAACCAGACAGTACAGGACGGCTCTAAAACGATCGTCCCTACAATATTTAAACTTACGGGAAATTAACCCTTTATTGTTTTTACTCTTTAAAACATTCGACACCGATCAGCTTTAACGTTACAGTGCAAAGCCATGGTGCCGCTCCACAAGTCGGTTCCGCAGGACGTCTGTGCTTGTGGCTGCGGTGTCTGGCACCAGAACATCGGCATCATCAGATCGTCTGACGGGTGCTCGGGGATGTGGGACGGGGCCTCCACGGGGCTCGATCGGACCTGCGGATTCTGGTGCCTTTCTGTTGTGGCCAGCGTTAACATTTCTGAGGATTTGGATTGGACAGGCCGGTGTTTGGTGGCCCTGGTTGCCCAATGATCCTGTCACCACTTTACTAGTACATAATTAATAATCAATGTTAATGTTATGGCTGATCACTGTATAAGATAAATACTCTCCAAGGCACGGACACCAAATTCAGGTCAATAAGATCCAGCTTCTCTTTCAGAAATGTGGCCTACATCACATCTCTACACACACACACACACACACACACACACACACACACACACACTGCATCAAAAACCAAACCCTGTACATAGTAGCCTGGAAAGTCACGCTGCCTCCATTACACCCCTCGCTGTCCGAAAACCTCAGAGTCAATCTGTAGAGTGACTCTCAACATGACTCAGTTTTCTTCCCGTATGCTCTGATCTTTAAAAGAGACGCCATGCACATGCAATTTAATTGTACTCGGACTTATCCAGTTGTAGCCCAGTGCTTAAGGTGTTGGATGATGGTTTGAAAGCTCCCAAGTTTAAACCCCAGCACCACTGTAGAGCCTTTGCAGAAGACCCTGAACAGTAAGATGTTATGCCAAATGCTGTAAATGTTATTTAACCTTATTAAGATTCAATTCTTCGTCACATATACATTACAGCACAATGAAATGATTTTTTTTTTTTGTCTTTTATCTTATGAAATCTCTTTCAGTATGCATATCTGAGATCCTGAAGCTCCTCCCATCCAGCACAACTTGGTACTTTCATTTCAACAGGTTTTTTTTTTATTCCACAGTAAATCAGGGCTTCATGGTGATCAGGTCTCAGACTCACTGAGGAAGAGGAGCCAGAACGTGACAACTTTTTTGGGGGGGGTTAGGGTTTGATTGAAATGGTCGTTGTATCCATTACACTGGGTGAATCACCCTCATCTTATGGACTATTTACAGAGGAACGAATGAGGGTTAATTTCCCAGGTTTTAATAGACATAACAAATTGATCACATATGGAATCCTGAAATGTCTTGGTCTCATGGGTAGATCAGCGGTTAAGGCAGAGGGCTACTGATCGGAAGGTCCCAGGGTCAAACCACGGCACCACCCAGCTGCCACTGTTGGGCCCTTGATCAAGGCCCTTTTAACCATCAACTGCTCAGACGTCAATGAGATAAAAGTCGCACTGTGGAAAGTGTGCCAAAAGTCTTATTTCTTTTATGCTTCAACAAATGTAAACATCTATTTATTTATTTTTAAATGAAGTCATACTTTCTATCTGTTTTTATCGTTCCATTTAATGATCTGGCTCACGAGCCCGTTCCTGTTCGGGCTCCAGCAGCTATAAACACTCGTCCTCTCACCAGGTTAAGTTTTACAGTTTTTTTTTGTTTATCTCTCTTTGGAAAAGCAAAACGTCGTCCAGAAACCACAACGTGAGAAGCGATTTTTGTGTCCTGAGGAAAGATAGCGTTGAGTAGCTTTGGACAATATCAGTAGAGGAGGTACAGCATGTTGTCACGCAGTTCGTACCTCCAAACATTAGGAGCGCCATCTCAATAGAAATAGTATAAAAACGAATTATTATTAAATGATATCATACATAAATTTTTTTTTTTAAATAGTCATTTTGAAAATGTCACATTGTATGTAACGAAACTTTACTGTTTAAAATTCAACTTAAATATGACCGTAAATGAATTTTACAGGTTGTTTTGTTCTGGTTGGTTGGTTGAAATTTTTGTATTAATTTGTATTTTTTTTTCAAACTGATATCAAAATTAGCTTTTTATTTACTTCATATGAAACTCCTAAGAATGACGCTAATCCTTTTCCTGCTTTGTAGACATTTTGTATTAACACACTAACATCACACATCCTCCTGATAAATTCAAGTGTTAATAATAATAATAATAATAATAATAATAATAATAATAATAATAATAATAAGCTTCAGGGTGAAATGTATTCATGCCGCGTACGGCGAGAGCGAGAACGAGCGAGGAGTAAAGGAGAGCAGATAAAGATATACATACGATACCTGAGAAATTATTGCATTTTCAATGCGAGCCACTCGTAATATTGGCAATATTCACCACAGAGCAGATTGTCAACAAAGCTGCGAGTGTGTGAGAAATGAAAGCTGGAGGCGGAGGAGGAGGAGGATGAGGAGGAAGACGAGGAGGAGGAGGAGGAGGAGGGGGGATCCGCCGAGCGACATGGAGGAAACACACGCACAGGGAACAAAGGAAGCGGTTTTTCTTCCTACTGGGACTTTTCCAGCCAGATTGCTCGGTTGTGTTTTCCACGTCCCAAATGATTCAGGATGAAGGTTAAGACGATGCTATTGCTTAAGACAGATAGATACACTTCTATCCTGCCATTGCTCTCGCCTTCTCTCGCAGAGACGCAGAAACATCTTATTTCCTCCACATGAAGAAAAGAGATGCTTTTTTTGTTGTTGTGATGTTCGAGGCACTTTCACTGAATCCATGCATCTAAATACAAACAGCGGAGCCTCTGAACGCCTGCAGTGTCAGCTACATTTAGGCAGCACTTTGTTTTGTAGATTTTAAATTGCACTCCCTGCTTTGTATCTCTATGTACAGATCATTTTTTTTATTATTTATTTATTTTGGGAACGCATCACGGGCGAGCAGCTCAGCCTGGCGCATCTGATTTCCTCTTATATATATATATATATATATATTTTTTATTTATTTTTTTTTTTTTACATGCACTCCTTGGAATAATTTAGGTGTGAGGAGTGTCAGGAGTGTGTGCGTTATAGTGTGCATATGTGCATTACTTAATATAGCGTGTGATCTATAGGAAGCAATCTGGCGTCAGAGATGAAATGCGCGGCTTTGTCGCAGCATCTGTGTGAGATGTGTTTGATATACAGAGATTATTTAAATTTCATTTCTTTTCTTTCTTTTCTTCCCAGCGAACAGGGACACATCTGCTAGATTCCCCCAATAAACCAATGTTATTTCAGTAATCTGGGCAATTTGTAGAAATAGATTTCCGCAGAAAAAAAGAAAAAATAATCGAGAGTGCAAAGAAAATGAATGCGGCGCACAGAACGCTAACCTGATCAGACAAAACTGTTTATATGGAGCAGTTTTAATCTAATTATATTATTTTATTTTTATTATTATTTGTTCTTATTCCTTTATTCTATGAATTGCGATCCACATTACTTTTGATTCGCTGTCTCCACAAAAGTTTGTGCACCCTCTGGACAAAATGCAGTGTGTGTCAGGTTTCATGGATGGGCCTTCATTATTAGAGGTGACATCACTGTTAAAATGGTATGTGTGTGTGTGTGTGTGTGTGTGTGTGTGTGTGTGTGTGTGTGCGTGTGTGTTTGTGTGTGAGTTAGAAACAAAATGATATCATTGACTGGGATGAAATAGCGCCCCAGGCAAGGGTGCGTTCCCGCTTCACACGTCCACAAGGTTTCTGACTCCATTACAGTGAAATTTGACTGGTTTAGCAACTTGTGGCAGAACTTTGACTTACAAACAGTTTTTCCAAGTTTATATTATTTAATAACTTGATTCACTCTTGATGTCTCTGATTTCTTGCGTTTGTTGAAGATAAATTGGAGAAATTGTGAAAACTTTCAGCAACAACTTGTGAAATCCTACTTGATGGTATCGACTTAAACTCTCATTATTCTTGACCTACGTATGTTGATGTAATATTTAAGACTTTAACAAATTTCAAGGCAAACATTTAAATAATAGAGTTGCTGTTAACCTTGTTGTGGTTTCACTTTTGTTTGTTTTTGTCTTCATCTTTTTTTTATTTTATTTTGTTGCTGATTTCACTTTTATTGTTATTTTGCTTTTGTTTGTGTTGTCATTTTTCTTTGTTGCTGTTTTTGCTTTTTTTAATTTCTGTTCTTTTTTTCTTTTGTTGTTTTTTGTTGTTTTGTTTTGGCTTTTGGTGTTTTTTTTTCACATTTGCTTGTGTTGTTTTTTTTACTTTACTTGTTTGTTTTTGTTTCTGCTTTGTTTTTTCAGTTTTGTTGTTGTTTCAATTTTTGTTGTTGTTTTTGCTTTTTCTGCTCTTTTTTTCTTCTGCTGCTATATTTTGATTTTTTTCTGTTGTTATGAAATTAGCTTTTGTGTTCTCACTGCTGTTTTGTGTTTTCACTTTTGTTGTGTTTTTTTTTCCCCTTTCTTGTTGAGTGTACTCTCTTTGTTAAAGCATTTTGCACTCGAGAGCCTCCGGACTTTAAATGGGTCATAAACTGGCCTCTATGATGACGTTCTGTTGGTTTACGGTATTATGTTAAGACAATCATAAGATAATTATTTAAGATAATGGATTACGACTTAAAATAATGACCTGCTGAATAGATAACAAGTTCTTCACTCGAGATCACCTCAATAACTTGCGTTTCAGGTCTTTCGTACGAAACTGATTCACAGTACAGATCTGCATTTTTTTTTCAGCACAAACTTTTGCACTCTGCTTTCTCCTTGAGATAATTAACTCCCGTGCACTAAGCAGGCTGCTGGACCGTAACAAACCATCTCTGGTGTGTTTCTGCTTTTGCTTCTTTATATCTCGAGGCCTACGCACTGCTTAAATCTTGTGTGTTTTTATTGACACTCGAGTGCATTCGCGGAAGAAAAAAAAAAGCCTCTAACCAATGTAGTGTTAATTGTTTCTAAGTCTCTAAACAAAGCCGTATCAAGAGCAGTAAACATGTCAGCTTTTATATCTCTGCTCTGTTCAGCGCAGACTCGGGTTTTACAAGCGCTCGGGAAATAAAGCTGGAGGTGGAGGCGCGGCCGCTCTCACCCAAGTGTCCTTTAAAGCCCTAAAACTGAGGGACAACACGCAAGGACATGAGAGTGTGGGGAGACATTTTTTATGTCTTTAAGAAAAGAATACAGAGCTCTGCTCAAAATATAGAATAAATAATAATAATAATAATAATAATAATAATAATAATAA
>QMIH01000013.1:472769-520637 GCA_003987875.1 Clarias batrachus | reverse complement strand
CGAGATCGAGCCAAGGTCAAACAGGATGGTACATGTTGAATTATGACATAAAAAAAAAACTAACCAAAAAAAAAATGGTGTCCTGATTTTGCTCCCAGCTGGCAGCATTAGTTATCCACAAATATGTAATGTAATAAATATCAGTAAATGGTTCAGGTGTGAAGATCAGAACCAGAATAATGTCTCAGGTTGCCGGTCCGTTACAGCGCGGGGACGCCATCATGACTGATCTGCATGTATCCGGACTGTTGGAGGAAACCGGAGTACCCGGAGGGAGACCAATTGGGAACGCCAATTAGACTAATCTGTATTTGCCTAAAACTGTATTATACCCAATAATTTACATTTATTTATTTATTTACTTAATTACTTATTTCCTTCTTATTAAAAAACATGTTTATTTATTGTAATAATTACATTTTTGATTAAATAAAAGTTATTTTGTGGAATTTAAAAACCAACCCACAGCCTTTTCTCATCACGTTACAGGCTCCCTAATCGCACGCGTCTAAGTTAGTCACATGACCTCGACGCTATTAAGGTCTGTGAAAAGAATCTGAGTACGCGTTAGATAGCTTATAGTTTGCAGCTCGTCGTGTCACTGAGAAGCTGCAGTAAATTGTAAACTCATTAGTCTGGAAGAACTTGACGTCCGCGCGTTAGAGAGCACTGACACTGGAGACTCCTTCTGTACACGCTAGATAAACCTCCTCATGTCCTTTATAGTTTTACATGCAGCCAAAGACGATTTAGCAAAAAAAAAAAAACACTAAATGAAGACATAGTGTATGCCACAGAGGAGGCTTAAAGCCTCGGGGCGTTCAAGTCAAACCGGGACTTTTGATTGTGCCGAATAACTGAACATTCCCTTTATTTCTCTTGCTACACTTAATGCATTTGTCCCATTAATTCAATTCAATTCAATTACCATTACAGTAGAAACTTTTCTCAGTAAACTGGGAGACATGATCGAACCACGTGTCTGATGTCTGAAACGCCGGCCTCCCAGGAACTCCTCTTTTACACCTTTTACGTTTCCATCCACCAGAAATTGCATCACCACAAGTCCTGGTTTGACTCGAACAACCAACGCTTGCGTGTTGATGTCCATATTCCGGATTGTGACGTGAACATTCCTCAGACAGGCTTGCTCTCTGCCCTGGATTACGAGCAGAATAAACCTCAGATAAGTTTTAATAAATCTGCTCGGCGGTTTCCTCCACGCCACTCGCCGGTCAGACAGGAAATGCTGAATATTCTGGGTTTGATTGCCGCATGTCCAAATCGATCTTTTCCACCGTTATGATTTCAGTCTCTCACGTCACGCGTCTGAGAGCAAACCCCAAGGTGGCCGCGTATGACATTTAAGTCTATCTGCAGCCCCGAGTCACTCGGCCGTAGCGCCATGCATCGTCGGCCAAGCGTTGACCGGATAGAGAGCGTCGGCGGCTTTGCACGTGACCTCTCCGGCGCTGCGCGGACGCGCGGCGTTCAGTTCTACTGTTGTTCAGTTTATCTCCAGGTTGTGTGTTTAGTAAAGCTGAAGCGTGACATGATGGCGGGCTGCCAGGTCCGCGGTGAAGAGCGACTTGTTTTTTTATGGCTTCTGGAAGGTTCACTTGAAGTTCCTGCTGCTGATTCCGTGAGACAGATGAATAGTGCAGGAAGCCGAAATAACCACAACAAGAAACTGCGTTTACTTTAGCGCCTGCGCAGAAACTTTAGGAACTTCTTGATCACATTATAAAATCTGTAATAATAATAATAATATTAATAATAATAAGTAATGAGGCACATTTAACGGTATATTAACGATTTTACACATTTACATCCGTCTGATTATTCTTTAATCCCCTACCAGCCGAATCGTATGCAGAATCGAGGACTTGACTTCACACGTTGCGTCAGTGTTTACTCGGGGAAAGTTTCTGGTATTCAGAGTCGGGTTACACCATCTGCTTAAAGTGATCTCTGGATTCCGTGTTTAGATTAGGCAAATCATTTGTGTGTGTGTGTGTGTTTGTGTGTGTGCCTCTGCGGTTGCCAGATTTTTCTGAAGTACAATTCCAAGATCACAAGAACTTGTGTTTTAAAGCAAGTGCTTTAGATGCTAATGAAAAATTAATACTGGGAAAAAAAACATGGACTGAAGGAGATCCCTTTTTTTTTTTTTTTTGGATCAGTATGGTAAGCTTTAAAATAAATGAGTCATGGTATATTGAGATTACGTTGCAGTACATAGTCCTAATAGAAATTATTACATCAATGGTTGGTTTCATTGAACATCTGAATCATTGAATCTGGCTTCCGAGGTTGTTATTCAGCAGTTGTTTAAAATAGCACTCGATCCAGCAGATTCGATTATTTCACATTTCAGGTTAATGCTCTCACAATCGAATAAAGTCATGAGATACTAAATCAAGGCCATGACATTGCAACACTTTTGGGATGTGCTGTGTTTCAGCAGGCTTTTTGTTTGCTATCTAGTGCGCCCTTCATGTAAAGACCAGACACTCGGCGCGTTTAGAATCCGTGTAGTTTGACGCTGCGCTACACACGACCTGTTTCGTCCATAAAGCTGCGCGAGTATTTGCATCTCTCGGCTCTCACGCAGCCACGCCCGACTCTCCCTCCGCTTCTGCACACAAACCTGGCGGTCACAGTTTGCTCTGCCTTTTTTAAATATGCTACCGTGTTAGTGTGAACCGATAACGTTTATAAGGTCACGGTGAATGTGTGATGTGTAGAATATTCTACAGCACCGTAAACTGCAGTATGGAGAGTGTGTTAAACTTTGCGCCCCCCCCCCCCTGAAGAAGATTTCACAGCCCAAAAAGTCTCCTGCCTCGAAAGAATGCAAGTTTCAAGATTGGTTCATGCTGCAGAGTCCCGGAGTGGTCAGCGAGAGACAGAGAGAGGAAAACAATACGTAATGATGCCATGTGTTACTGCAACAAGCGCTCAGAATGCTGCAGATCAATGCAGCTGCGATGGATTGGCACCCTGTCCAGGATGTCCCCTACCTTGTGCCCTAAGTCTCCTAGGACAGACTCCAGAGCACAAATTTATAAAGCTTCTTAGAATTCTCTCAGAGAGCTTCTATCTGAGCCTAAAAATTCCTAGCTGGGAGTCTTAGACTAAAAGTGATTTAGAAAACCTCTTAGAGCAACTCTGAGTAAGGAAAGTACAAAAAGCTTGATCTTAGTCAGGAGGTGTGGTTGATCCCGTTGCTAGGGACGATGCAGCAATTCAAGGACTGTGATTGGTTGATAAAAAAAAAAAAACCCTGACCTCTGAAATGTGCTGTTTGTGAAAATAGAACATGATAATAGAACAAACAGTGAAATCATAATGTTTGTATATAAGGAAATTGTATAACGATGACTACTGGTTACTTTATGCAAAGTGTCTGTTATGGGCTAAATATCTTAAAGCTAATTAAGATTGTAATCCATTTCAGACTGATGGGAGCAAAATGTCTCAGATTTCTACCAATTTACATGATCGCAGGACAGGGTATTTTGGTTGCATTTTTGGATGGTCTGTAGTCCACAATCCAAGAGAGAACCAAATTAGACAGAAGAGCAGTGTTTACTTTTAGCTTGACGTTCAGTGTTTGCAGAATATCACTTCTTTCCGCCATTTTGTCCTCTGCTATAGAAACTCTTAAGCCTCTTAAAAGTCCTCCTCTCTACTCTTAACTATTTTTACCTTAGGAGCTGTTTTAAGGGCTAAGATGTTTGGTTAATCATTTTTATCTTAACTAAGATTTAATCCTAAATTTAAGGGGAAATTCTAAGAAAATGTCATAATTCTAAGAATTTTCTTAGAATTCCGCCACTAGGAGCAACTTTTAGGCTTAAGAAGCTTTGACACTGAATACAGGATAAAGCAGTATAAATGGGTGAGTGAGTATTTTCCCCTCTCTCATTATATATTATACTGTAAATACTGTAACTACTTTGTCAGACTAACAGGGTCTGTTATTTTTATGTTTGCATTTTTATTGCTGTATTTTAATCTTGGTCTTAATCTTCGTTATTGTTAAGGACAACAGCTGGAGTGTTCTCAGAGCGAGGCCTATTTTAAATCAATGCAGGTCATTTATTTGACAAATTTTTATCACTTTCATGTGTAGCAGCATTTTTTCACCCTGTCTTTATGCATATAATACTGGACCTGGATTCTGTTTTAAACATATTTACAGTGAAGATATACATTTTGGCACGACATACTGACTCCTCACTCGAGCTGATCTCATACCCACACACACACACACACGGGCTCAAAGTTCGAGTTTGTGTGTTTTTTGTCATCACACTCCCGCGCTCTGTGTCGCGTCTCAACGCCGCTGTAGTCTGTAGTTATCTCTGCTGAATTGCTGAACTCAATACAACACTTGACTCTAAACAGATGAATGCGTCGAGGCGAAATTGCGTGCACCTTAAATGATGCCTATATTAGTGAACATCTCTAACTGGGCTTCCTGCAGCTCTGCTCCAATCTTCTCTCCCGTTCGTTTTATTGTCGAGCGAGCGTGTGAGATTATCTCCATCATTTAAACGGCGCGTCTCTGATCTTCACATCTTCTTTGATGCCGTCTTGAAGGTTATCTTGTCAATTTTCATACAATCTTTCATTAATATCAAAATAACTTTTTGATTTTTTTTTTTCTTCTCTCCCCCTCGTCTTCAGAAGGCCGCGTCCCGTTCAGGCTTTTCAAAGGTCCGATTATCATTCATGCAGCAGCACGAGAAGGAGCGGGCGGATTAATTCTGCCGGATAAATGAATGAATGAATGAATGAATATTGCTATTAAGGCTCGTCCCGTCTCAAGGACAAAAGCCGGAAGGGAATAAGGCCTTGGTCGGTGTCGTCTCGGCCAGACTCCTCGAGATGGAGTCGCATAATCACGGGCGTCCCTTTTCCCCGTTCTGTATAACCGTGGTATTTAAATATTCATCCACACGACTGTCAGGTGAAGGAGGAAATCCTGTGATGGTCGCACTCGCTCATCCTCAACCCCTAGTTTTTTTTTTTTTTTTTGTGAAAAGTCTTGCACCTGAAGAGGTAAGATGCTAAATCGCCAGATGTGCGGCCATCTTGTGGCCTGCATGTTTTTTTTTTTAATGTTTAGTTTTGATGAAGCACCCCGGCCACGTGGTGTTCCTGCACTTCACAAACGGCTCGTCGCAGGAAAGATGGTGCAGCGGTGCGGTAGGCTCGGCAGGGCAGAGCCGACTATAAATCACAGACGGGTAAAGGGTTTTTAATGCAGCACTCTGCGCTCGCAACCTCCATTTTCTGTCATGGCACAGTAAAAGATGAGAGCCCCCTGGGGAACGGCAGCTCCTGACGCGGCTGCGCTTTAAGCTCTGGGTCACGCCGTTCGCTCCTTAACGGATAAATGCAGAAATGCATGCAGGGATGCGGCACAGACCCGAGCACAGACCTCCACGTGAGGACGCGGGCATGGCACTCGTCAATAAACATAAGGTGCACACTTTAAAGTGACTTGTGTGCCGGTAGCTAGAATATATTAAATGTGAATAAATATACATCTGTATCCTAATATATTTTAATCTGAAAAATAAATAAATAAATAAATGAAGCACAAAGTAAATAATGCTTTAATTTGTGGGGGAAAAAATGTGTCTAGTGTAGTAAAATTATTTGCAAGAGCAAAATAAACAAAATATATTTCTTTATATACACACACATATTTGTATTTAATCATGCATACACAATGTTGAATAGTTCTCTCATTTTTTACATTTTATTTTTTATAAAAGTCTATTTTGATTAGTTTTTTTTTCCTTTTGTTTTGTTTCCCTCTTCATTACTTTTGTCTCTTCTCGTAAAAGTGGCTTTATCCAATATTATTATTATTATTATTATTATTAATAATAATAATACAATATCTCATAAGATATAAATGAGAGATGTCAGAATTTGGTTTTTATTTTTATAAAAAAAAAAGAAGAAAGAAACATTTAATTACTTAACTAATTAGCAAGTGTAACATGTAGCTTTGCGCAGCTTTATCAGAAAGCGCAAGCTGTGAAAATTAATAAGAAATAATTAGATTAAAATGAATATAAGACAATTGCTATCAACTCTGCTGCCGTTCCAGAAGCAGGAAGTGGTGGCGGTGCGCGAGACGCAGCTGCGGTGCGGGAAGCAATCAGCTGGAGAATATGGAGGGCACTCAGGAGCGAGCGCGGTGTCGCCACACGCTAAAGGACGAGGCTGCGCGCGGAGGATTTAGAAGACGTTCAGCTTTCAGGTACGGCTTTCATGCAGGTGTGTTAATAAACGCCGCAGAGCTCCGGTGATGTGCAGCGGTGTGATCGTCTCAGACAGCGGGGAGAGCTAATAACACGACGTCACACCTGATTTTACTTAATAACAACAACAACAACAGGAAGTGTTATCATCTTAGTGATGCTGCACAATGTACTGAATAAATAAATAAATAAATAAATAAATAAAAGATGACAATGATCACGATTATATAAATAAGAACAGCGTTATTGTTTCCCCTGGTAAAGTAATAAAAATGAAAGAAAAAAAAAATCAAAATTGAGGAAAAAAAAAAACTTTTTTTTTTTTTAAAAGATTTATTTCTGTAGTTATTTTAACACTGTCAATAAAATATTTTAAAGAAATTATCAGGGTAAAGTCTAATCTATTTAACTATAATAAAGGTGATTATTCTTACCATTAAGACACTACTACTAATAATAATAAAATTTAAAGAAAGAAGAAAAATCTAAAATCATCATAATAGCACATAATGGTAACGGTGCTATTAATATTAAATACTAATATTGAAAAAAAAACTATAAAAAACTGTTATGCTCATAATGATTATTACTTTTTATCCTAATAACGTTACTAGAGGAGACCCGCCCGGCTTCACGTCTCCTCATCTCCTCTACGCTGATCGTACATCTCGCGCAATTCTCCACGTATCTTGCACCTCCTCATCTGCACATCTATTCATCACCTACGCATCATCTCACAGCCTCCTTGCTTGTCCCCATGTTCCCAGTATGTCTCCTACACGTCTCCCTATCTTCTCCCACACGTCTCCTCTGGCTTTATGGTCCTAGCTGAGTTTTTCTGCTGACTTCATTCGATTCAGTTCAGCGTAATTGAAGGTGAAACGCATGATGTATGGAACATCACATGTGCAGGAGAGCCCCTGGCTCTCGAGTTCATCATTTACTCAGACACACACACACACACACACATGCTCTTACACAAAATAAATAAATAGCATCGCATCATTTCCGTGCAGGAGATTTATATATATAAAAAAAATCAGTTTTCCTTCCTCGTGCATGTTTTTGCAGGTTGAAAAATTTGCAAACAGAACAGATTTTATTTTTTTATTTTATTTATTTTTCCCCCTTTCGGTGTCTCGGGTTAATCTCGTGCAGACGCGTCGACTTCACCGCTTTCCAGCAGGGAGTTCACAAACAGGCACCTTTCGCACTATGGTTTCTATGGAAACGGGGAAATGATTTCCTCAGAAAGCCGAAGATTCGGCGTTAAAACATCCAGCGGGATGTTGTCATTATGTTTCAGGTGAACTGCGGGTTAGGGATTTTTTTTTTCCCTTCTTTTTTTTTTTTTTTTTTCTGGGTCTCACACTGAGCTAGCATCCTGCCACGACATAATATCATCAGCCTCCGCCGCGGCCGCGCTAATTCTCCGCGCTGTGTACGGACGCCTCGTGTGTTTTTGACTCCCATTCATGAATTTTTCACCAAAAATCAATGCTTAATGTGGGTTGATATTATTTAGGAGTGATGCTTGGGATGATGAAAACACACACACACGCACACACACACACACACACAATCAAAGCCAAATGCAGATAACAGTGGTTTGTTAATGTGTGTAACCAGGGACAAAAAAAACAAACAAATATTAATTCTGCGAAGATTTGGCAAATATTAAAATGCTGCATTGGTGCTGTATGGTTTTGTGTAAGCTGGCATGACAGAGAGAAAAGGCCACATTCTTCCACGCGCGAGGCTTCAATCGAATTCGGGAAAAAGTTATCAAAACTTTCAAAGCACTCGGAATCGTCTTAAGTCGCAGGAAATTCAAGGGGACATCTGGAAGGATGTCGGCAGATTATTCGCAATTTTGTGTGCATTAGACATCAATGAGAGGGCAGCGCCGGCGCTGGCTGGAACCCGCCTCACCTCGGGCTCATTACAGCGCAGACGGACTCGTAAATCCCCCATAATTCCTGCCTGAGGTTTCCCTCCTCGCTGCTATACCATGAGCGCAGGAGACACTGTTCACTCAGGTATGCCATCTCAGGGCTTTTTTCCTAGACTGGAAAAAGAAGGGAAAAAAAACCTCCTAAACACACACACACACACACACAGACGATGAGGATTAGTGCTGCACAATTCATCTCATAAAAACTGCAAGTAAATAAAAATGCTGTGCAATTATTCAATCGCAAAAGGCCGTAATTTATTACAGGTAACGCGCGCATAATCATAAACATAGGAATGTATGTAGCGGTTTTTAAAATCATTTTAAGGTGATAAATAAAAGTGAAGATATATAATAAAATATATAATAAAGATTAAATCATTTGTTCAAAATATTTGAAGCTAACCTAGATAAATACAATTGAATATAAAATGGTTTTAGCTTATAGTTAAATAAATGACTATGTTTATTATATTATATACTATAGCTATATTTATTATTATTATTATTACTATATTATACTAAATAATCTCAATGTGGATTTTTGAGCAAAGCGTGCTGCAGCTCTAATCATGTGATGCATTTATACAAATCGTTCAGAACGTGTTGATGTTGATGCTCTTATTCTGATTCGTTACTGTTTACACGTGCAATCGTTCATGAGATAAAACTTTTTTAAGGCAATTCCCCACTGTTTAAAACTCTATTCTATCTTTAATGACATCTTGCGCTATCTTTTTTAAAAACAAGACAGATTTCTTTTTTGTCCGTAGGCTGCCTTTGTACAGTATAGCCAACTTGTTTTCCGGAAGGTTCCGCGTATATATAACTATAACTATTGGGGACGGGAATCACCAGGGCTCAGCCGATACGATATAATCCTGATACCTCGGTGCCGATTCCATTTGTATTGCGCTGTTTTTAGTACCACTGTTTTATAAACAGCAAAAACTCAAACAAATTTAAATTTTAGTCGTCACATATACAACCATAAACGGTGAAATGCTAATATGATTGCCCTCGAGTGAGAGTTCAATTAAATTGAAATACAATTTTCCAATAAAAGTAACATAGGAATAAGAATTTTCTTTTTTTATTATAAAATTATAAAAACGAAAAAATGTACAAATGTTTATAAAATTATTTGATTTGTATAGAACGTTACAATTCTAAACAAACTTGGTTAATAATTTGCTCCTCCCACACCTGCCTGCTAATGTGTGAATAGTTTAGTGTGCACCGCCTGTAGGATTATAGAGGAACTGCAGCCTTAAATGCAGAAACAGGGTAAATTGTGATAGATTCATTTACCTATTTTAACCCCCGCCAAAATCTTCAATAACTGTAAATAGATAGATCAAGTATTCTTTAATAACAAATAAAAAGAAATAAGGTTTGAGACATCGCTCTGATTATATGGGAATAACACACTCGAGGACATGCTGTAACAGGAAGATCATCAACCCCGCGTGAGTAACTGTGACTCTGCTTCAGCACATCGCTCCGTTTCTGATACTTTTCCTGTAACAGCACGAGATGACTTTTATTCCTCACTTTTTGTGTATTTTTGCTGTAGTCATATATATATATATATATATTTTTTTTTTCCCTTCCTTTCAATCTGGTGTAAATAGTTTTTGGCATTCAGGAGGTGTAAGGTTTTGCCAAGGCGCTGTAGTGCTTCAGGGTTTGTACTATGTGTAGAAACTCCAACACCGGAGAAAACGGTGAAGAAACAAGCAAGACATCAAACTTTCAGAGATCCTCACAGGGCATCTATATTTAGTGCAGGTAAAGTCAAAATTCAGTTCAGCTCGGCTACAAAAGCTAAATGCCATCGGTACCAGGACTGAAGCGGATCCTCTTTACTTTTAGCCTCTGAAAGAAATCAGATGGAGAATGTAGGAAGGGATGAACACATTTATTTGTCAAGGTGCTGCTCTTATGGAAACTCATTCCTTTTTTAATTTTTTTTTTTTACTCTTTCTTAGAGTTTTTGAATTTCATACTCGTATTCTAACGTAACTTTTTTTTTTTCCTTCCTGACATCCTCGTCTCATCAGCCCTGACAAACCGACGATCCTAAAAATACCCAAGTTCTGTCTGAACTCATTGCCTCAATCACTCCGTCATTACACGATGTCGTCTGTTCTGCAGCGGTTCCAGCAGTGCGCGCTTAGGAAAGGTGAGAACCTTTAGCCACCCAAAGAACTCTTTAAGGAACAACGTTAACCATAGTTAGCCATAATTACCCGCTGTGAATTATGGGTAGTCCTGTTTTTGGGCACTGTGCTCCATCGTTTTCCATTCGATTCTTTAGCACTAATTTTATCTTGAGCAGTTATAGAGTATTTCGTACAGGTTTTGAAGGATTAAAACCTACTTCAAATATTTAATAAAACTCTGAAATGCCGTGTAACTTGTGTAGCCGATGTTTAAATGTCAGGCCTCGTACAAAAGCCAGACTCCAGTCCAGTAGGTGGCAGTACCAACCAACTGTATAAGTGAAGCAACATGAAGAAGAAGAAGCAGCAGCAATACGCTCTTAAAAGTTTTCTTAAAATTACACCATGCTGTGTTTTTGAGGAATTTGTCAACTTTTAGACCATTTAATGTACAAACAAGATTTTTTTTTTCACAGGGAGTAGTGTGTTAAAAAGTTAAATAATCAGAAATAAACAAAGAAAAAACAGGAGAGACAAGCGGCTAGTGATATGAAGACTAGTCTCATGCGAGTACAGGGCGGCTGAGCAGAACAGAATGTCGTGAGACTTATAGAAAATAGGTTAAGCGGATGGTTGGTGTTGCGGGCGTGTCCAATCAACGTTCTACCCTTAGGGGTTCCTCGGTTTGGCCTCCAAATAAAAAAAAAAACAAAAAAAAAAACAGGTGTTCAACACTTTTCACATTAATTCGTACTGCATCTAACTGCTAAAAGTATTTTCAGGATTCTGGAATTCTATTTGGTCCAAGTATTTGGTCTCCATTTGTGATTGGTTAAATCTTTACCGAGTGTGAAAAGCGAGCCAATCGTAGAGCATGAGGGCGGGACTTAAACACAGCGTTTCTTTAGCACAGTTTATCTAATCCAATTCTTTTGACTTCTTTTAGTTTTATTAATTATTGAATCTCAGTGTCACTTTAACGCATATTTACATATCAATTAATGTTATTTTTAAATAAAATTTTTGTTTAATGCCAAGTATAATTTTTCAAGTAAAAGCTTGTCTAGCAAATTAATGAGGGACCAGAAGTACAGCGTCACCTGGGGGTGTAAGAGGTTCGGTGGGTGGGGATCAGTTCTTAAGGGGTGAGGGGGGGAGGGGAGGGTAACACTGCCTTTTTTTAGGGGCGGTGGGGTGGGGGGGGGGTCAGGGTTGAGATTTTCAACAGTGCAATTAAACTTAGAAAACTACTTTGAAAACCTAAAGAACCGACAAGAAACTTTTTTTTCCCCCAACAGGGCATTAAATTTTGAAACAGAAATGTGCACGAATAAAAGCCGATCTGGACGGATTTATCCTGAGCTCCGACGCCCCCATGTCTTACTCACTTCTTCTCCCAGTCTCACCTGCAGGATCCTCACCCACACAACACACACTTACCCAACTTAAAAAGAGCTATCATTGTGTAATCAGGTATTATACAAGTATCCGAGAGAAAATAAAATGAAGGGGAAAAAAAAAGGAAGGAAGTCAAGCGGCATGTGTACATCCTGCGCTGAAAAGAAAGTGAAATGTCAAAGACATTTGTGATTCATCATTATGAGTGTTGAATTACGGTAATCCTTTCACGTCCGGGCTGCATAAATGCGCATTAACGTAATGTACGCGGCGGCGAGCGCGCGTTACAGTTGAACCTTTCCGCGTGCGTTAAAACACAGCCGCGTGCGTCGCCGAGACAAACTGCTGTAGAAATACACTGTACAGCTTCACTTTTTATTTTCTTATTTTAATTTTCATATTTTTTTATTTATTCCCTACGATTTTTTTGTGTGGATGTGTTTGGAAATGATAGGAGAAGACATTTCAGTGGAAATCTTTTAATCCTGAACGAAAACAAAGGCTGCAGTGTCGTGTTTGGCGTTCGCGCATTAGCATAACAAGCTCAAAGCAAGACTTCGGCGCTCTCTTTGTCGAGGAACTTCAGGAGAATAATTTCAAAAGATGCACAAAACAGACCACGGGCTCCTTCCCGCCCGGAGTCGTGATTGATTGCCTCCGAAATCAGCAATTAAGGCCATGCGATCAAAACAAGGTGGGAGTTTCCAGCAGGCCTGAGCCCACTCGGGTGCATTTTGCTGGAGGCATGGCTCATTGGAGAAGGTTAACGCCAGAATAAATAACCGTCTTTGCTGTTATTATTAGGATTAGTGCATAGTATGGGTTAAAGGGAAAAAAAAATAAAAATGCACAGACCTACTAGGGTTGGTTACAGTTTACTGGCGTCTTAAGAAGGCCAAGGAGATTACGCCGTCAATCCATACACCCAAAAATACTCCCCCCTCCCCCTCCACACACACACACACACACTGCATCCCATCCCATCCCATCATGGCCTCTCCTTGATCTTGTGCAAATTTCACACTTCACCGGGGATGCAAACGTGCAGGCGCTCGAGCTGTTTTGATGTTTATTCATTTGCGCCGTCTGCGAACGCTGGAGAGGAAAAGTGGACCTCTGATACCCGAGTCCCCCATCAAACTTTAATGAGCAGGAATAAATTAGCCACCGAAATCGTTTTAATTTGAAACTAAGCATCATCGAGTTCGTCTCTCACGTCGGCCTTTCCTTGCATATTTCATGCCGACAAAAAGGCACAAGCTGCGGTCTTTCATCAGCGCCGTCTCCGGGGATTCAATACACAAGTTCACGATATGGTTACCGTCGGCGACGTGTTGTGAAGGAAAATAAATGTAATCAAATAAACAATTACCAAAAAAAGAAAATTTGAATAATAACAATAATCATGTTTGCTGCATGGGCACCATTTCTATTTGGAACTTGACCGGCTGTACGGCGGAGACCTCGGCGCCGCATTTGGGACATGTGAAGAAGACGTCGGCGGCCGTATGGCTTTTGATGCAGTAGTAGCAGAAGACGTGGCTGCACCCGATGCGGTGCGGCATGACGGGCCACTCGGAGCAAATCCCGCACTCGGAGTGTCCGGCAGACTCCGCCTCCTGGCTCGAGCGATCGGAGGCCGAGAACAGCGCTGACACGCGGGACTTCAGCTTCCACACGTTGATCAGCGGCAGCAGAAAGATGAGGAACTCCGCGAAGCCGTGCCACAGCAGCTCCCGGTTCATGTACTGGAAGTTAATTTCGCGTGCGCCCTGATCCCGGACGAACACCGGCCGCACGCCGAGCATCCTCTCCGTCAGGGTGGGGAACGTCCCGCTTTGGAGGAAGAGCATAAAGTTGAGCAGGCTGGCCATTTTAACCGCGCTGCTAAGCAACGCTAGGGCTTGCCGTGCTTTCTGGAGGCCCGGCTGCGCGCCGTGGCTGAGGAACAAGCTGTGAGACCGTTCCTTCATCCACTTCTCGCCCACCGTGAGCAAAGCGAACCAGAGTTTCTGCTTCCTGCTCAGGGATCTGTATTTCTGTCCGGCGATGAGCGTGTTGTGGTAGCGGATGTTGAGGAGTGCCTGGCCCACAGTGGCACTCCGGGAATACACGGTGAACCTCCATACGAGGAGCTGCAGTAGAGCTTTGAGCTCCGGCTCCACGCGGGTCAGCAGGCCCGGTTTGAAATGCTGGAAGCAGCGCGAGAACTGCGTCCAGACGAGCTGCTCCAGGGCGCCGTCCAGCTCGAACGCATCCAGCTGGCTGATTCTCAGGACGCGAGACGACGGGGTCCCACTTCCGGCTTCGGCTCCGGCTGCAAGCAAACGAAGCAGACGAGTTCGGGTTATGTGCTTTCTGCAGTTCACTCCAAATCGCTTTTTCATATGTTAAAGAAAAAAAAAAAAAAAAGCCCGTCCTAAATTCATCTTAATACTGTCCCCTCTGGAGCTTCAAGCTGAGGACAAAATCACATCACAGGAGATTATCCCTACAGCGTACGCCTGGCACGGCGGTAAACAGGCGCCGTGTGGAACCGCTTCACTTTGACGGCTTTTCTATACGATCTGAGAACTTTTTTACGGAATATTGGAGCGAGTTTATCTCTTTTAAAAGCAAAGGAAGCACTTAAAAAAAAAAAAAAAAACGAGGGCCGAGGCCCAAGGTGGCCACCTCTTCTCTTTGTGTGCATCGATGGGTGGGATTAGGCCAATCTCAGACATAAACGGGCTTATAGAAATCAGGGAAGCAACTGAATCTTTAAGGAGAAAAAAAAAAAAGCTTTCACTGAAGAGTTGATAAAGTCGTGCATCTACATATTCATGAGTGTAGAGTGTGTATAGAAGTAGGGCAGGTGAAAACATGAATATGTGCATTATAACCCTGCATCACTGGTCACATTTCCATAAACCATACAGTAAGAACATGCAAAAGGGAAAAAAAAAAAAACATTAACATCTTACTTTAATTAACTTTAAAAGCTCAGCTGTGCTGTGTGATGTTATTTTTGGCTGTGTACAACATTTATAACATGTAGCGTGTGCGTGTGTGTGTGTGTAGTTAATTACACAAGTAATGTGTTATAACCATGTACTGTATAATGCATTATAAAGGTGGAAAGGTGTAGCAATGTGCATTAGTGAGCACACTACGAGATGCCGTAATGTCAGGTCACACAGATGCACTATAAAGCATACGCGAGTCCTTGGTCATGTAACTTAAAAAAAAAAAAAAAACATGTATAAAACTTTATAACACCATCTGGCAAAGTGTTTAATTTGACTAAGACTTGATTAGATGCATTATAAGCAGTGCAGCTTATTATTATTTATCTAACAGTTAGATACAAGCGTTATAGCGATAGACACAACACTGTAATGTACGGAGTATGGTGATGTCATAATACCATTTATGGATAGTCAAGATATTTACACATGAATAGATGCATTATAAGCACTCTGACACCTCACGGTATTTTTACACACAATATTCATATTAAATAAAATAACGGTCATTGCATGTATTGTAGTTTATAATGCCTGGCAAAGCACGAGTACACTGTGTGAAATGAATAGACGCATTATAAACACCATACAGTTTCGGTTTTTCCTTTGTTATAACATCCTATTTTTAACATGGATTAAAATAAAAAGAAAAAAGAAAGTATATACAGAATAATATTTAAATCGATGGATTATAAGCACTGCTCCTAAGGCTTGAAGGTGAGGTGTAGTATTCATCACGCTCACCGCCTGCCAGCTATAATACACTTTAATCCCTCCTTAACATATTGTGATTCTCTTTTTATTCTTTATGGCTATTCATGTATCAGCACACTGACTCCAAAATCGATTAAAAAAAAAACAAAACAAACAAAAACAAAAAATGATTTATATACGTTTGCCTTTAAAGCAGTAAAATGTTGCTCTGCAGTGTGAATAGTATTTATCTAAAATTAATTTATTTTTATTTTTAAATACATGATTAGAGTTACTGTGCTGAAACATGGATTGCCACAAAAAACAAACAAAAACATACAAATGAATTAATCATGATATGCAGGAGGTGGTGCGCTCTAAACTACTCACACAGAACAGCATCCTGTGAGGTACGAGCAAATCATTTGAAATTTCTGTAGCAAAATTGACAAAAAAAAATAAAAATTATACACATTATGGCATCGATATATTATAAGATCATGATACAGAGAGAACGGCAATACAAAGGTACGGTGTGGATGTCGTACCGAGCGCTCCCTGGTGATTCCCGTCCCTACGGTGATACTGACTTGTAGAAGCCGGACATTTTAGCCGTCCTTGGAGCTCCGTTTCTCCTACTGGTCTCAAACTCAGGCATTTCCCAGTTCCCCCAAGTCTCCAGATCAACAGGTTTTAAATGATTTCAGTAAACTTATGTACTTAACAGAGATGCGCTAACTATCTCAGCGGATTTATTTTTTCTTTGTTTTTTAGAACTTTGACAAAACACACACAATATTTCTAGAATTTCTGAATATGTTCAATCCAAAACAAGTTTTCCAAAACTAAAAAAGTTAAGAAAACTTTTTTTTTTTTTCAAACAAAATTAAATTTTGAAAAAAATTAATAAATACAAAGTGCTCCATGTTACTTTCTTTCCTCCGAGACTCGTCACATGACGTCGGCCCATCGTCGGCCCGAGACACCCTGAGGATGGCGGTAATGACGTGAGGGTGGAAGTACGCCACACCTCGCTCTGACAGCACCGCCAACCTGCTCCCTAAACTCAGCCAGGATTGGTCCGCGCGACGGATGAACGCTTTCACGTCGCGGCACTCAGGAGTCTGATCAGCTGGTTATTAATTGAACTAGAAGCCAGCAGACGGATCGGTGCAGCTTCACTCTGGCGATGTGGCAGAGCTGTAGTACAGTATGTTACTTTCACGGTATGTTTTGAATTCGTTAGACAAATTATACAGTCAAGATTTTTAAACGTAAAAGTAAACGTGGTGGACTGAATTCAGTCAAGTCATGACATCGTAACATCTGTAATATATTATTATACTTCATGCTCTTCACCGCCAGGCCACTCTGGGAACTCGGGCGTCCCTGTCATCGGCGTCCTCGCCTCCTTCTTCTTCTCCCTTCTTCTTCCTTTCAAAGGCTTTTATTGAGCAGTTTACAAGTTATGAATGAATATGTTATATTTGAGAACATATTATTGACAGCGACCTATCAATAGTAATGTGACTATTGTCAAGGGCCTGTCAATATTAATGTAATTATGATTTAGAGGATCACGCAGACGTTAGCCGGGGCCAAGTACCATCTCCTACAGGCCCGCGCTATCAATACCGGGATTACTATTGACCTGTTCGCTCCGACTCAAAAGCGGTTGCCAAATATATAACAACTAGACACTTTTGTCAATGTGCGCTGCCTATAAAAATTAAGCAGTTGAATTTACAGGGCTTCAAACTGAGAGCTGTAGAGACAGAGAGAGAGAGAGAGAGAGAGAAAAGAAAAATCCATGTATCGTTATGTAATCATCAAAATTCACAATCGATCTACGTGTTTACCTCGACTGTAATCAGACCACCTGACCTACATACAAGAGAGCTGGGATTCATACACGCGCACTGACCACTGGAGGGGGGGGGGGAAGGTACGATGGAGGAGAGAGAGAGAGAAGCTTGGTTAAAGTGGTGCGAGACTAAACTTGACTACAATCAGGCATCGTTTAAAAAAAAAAAAAAAAGATTCGCCCCATTTTGTTTCCTACCGATGCGTGTACTGAGAAATAATTAGCTCGGATGTGACAAACACAAATCTGAATTTTAGGCAACCCCAGGCTTCAGGTGATGAAACTGATGAGGAGCTCGTATACACTCGATGCTAGGTCAAGGGTGGCGTTAAATGAGTCGACACTTTTTTTTTTAAATTACATTGTATTTTTTTTGTACTTTTTAAACTCCACCCTGAACCAAAAACTTGGCGCTGTTTAAAATCGGCGGCTTTCTGTAAAAAAACCTTTACACTTTTTTTTGAGGGGAAGAAATTAATAAAATATTGCAGGAGTCCCCTTTTCTATAAATATGTGAAGAAATAAAGCCTTGTGCAATGTGGACTCTGTTACCATAACAACGCTTTTCTCAGTTTTAGCTAGTACCTGAAATATCTGCGTGACTAAATATTTCAAGATGAACATAAAAAATGGAAATTTGTTATGAAATTGTTGTACTAAATGAAAAACCGGCGGCTGGAACGGATCATCTGCATTTACATTATTTCCTATGGGACAATGCGTTTCACAATACAACATTAAACCTTAAGAACTCGCCTCCAGAACGGATTACGCTGAGGTACCGCTGTATTGGAAATGACGCATCATAAACGTCTTCATATGTGGCTCACTGACACTTTACTGTCCATGTTTGATTTTGTGTTTTGAACTCCGACTTGCATCGTGATTGGAAAACAAACATAAAAACAATTGGCAGACGCATATATTTTTACATATCTAAATATTTCTTTTCATTAAATAGTACTTTTTGGTGCTGTTTAAGCTCCACTGTGATTCAAAACCCCAGCGCTGTTTAAAACCCACGGCTTCCTGGAGGACGGGACGTAAAAAAACATGACAATGATTTTGTAGCGATAGGACACCAATTTATATAACGAGGCGATTTACGTGCGGCGTTGTCGCACCTTTCGTTTCGTACGCGTGCCGTTAATCAGCACGTTCGTGCCTTTTAATCTGCGATCTGCTCATTTTATTTCATCTTAGGCTTATGCATTTATGATGACTCCCACGGCAGCCCATCAATTCCGTAATGATAAATAGGTCAATTTGAAACTTTTTAGCTGATGTCATCTCTGGTTGGTAAATTACTCCCCGCGTGTCCATACTAATTGTGCCATCATAAAATATGAATGTGTACAAATGTACCGAGGGGGTCCGAGGCGATGCGTCATGCTTTATCGAAGCGGCCCTATTTCCCTAATTCCTAATTGTACGAGCTCGCGCACAAGCAAAAGTTAATGTTTGAGAAACAGCCTTTAAAGTGAGTCTGACACAAAGATATGAGCTTTGCTTAATCTAGTTTGTGCGGGACATAAATAATTTAAGCGAATTAATTGATTTTGTGAGTACGAAGGTGGAAGATGCAAAGCCTATGTGAGTAATAAGTACAGAAGTTTGCAGGAAAACAACTTAAAATCTCATGAAAGATTTAAAGGCTGAGGCAGCAAGAATGACTGCGAAAGACGGTTAATAAAGGAGAAGACGGCGGTACCGTGATTTTATGGAGTGAAGACTCTTTATGCTCAGCTGATGCGAAAAAAAAAAAAGATGGACGCATGAGGTTTGTAAGGCTGAAGAAGTCGTATTTATAACAGTTATAATGCAGGATGAAAAATGAATAGAGACGAAAATGTTATTGTTTTCTAAAGGATTAGGAAGGATTTTTAAAAAATCCACAAAATACCTCAACTTAACTTAACGGTCATATTAATCAGAGCGTTGTTCTTATTGTTAAATCCTCATATTTTCATCCTAGAATTTAAAATGAAACCGTCTAAGTAACGTGACTTTAACAACTAAATTGAAAATCTGCAATACTGAAACACTACACGGTTGAATTTAACTCCGAGTCCTGGAATATAGAGTAGAGAAGCGCCATCGATGTGATGTGCTGGTGATTCAGTACATTCAGGTGGTCATGTGACTTCATTTTATCGCCACATAACGTTGCTGAGTCTCGACCTGAGCGACTGAAGCGACCCCAGATCATAACACTGTCTCCAGAGGCTTGTACAGTAGACACTATGCATGATGGGAGCATCGCTTCATGCGCTTCCCTTCTTACCCTGACACGCCCATCACTCTGGACTCATCAGGTCACATGACCGTTTTCCATCTCTCTCCAAAGTCTAGTCTTTATTCTCCCTAGACAATCTTTTTTTTTCCCTGAGGAGTCTCACTAACAAGTGGTTTTCTTATGGACACACAGCTGTTTAGTCACAATCTCACCACATTGTGTGTGTGTATGTATGGAAATGCTCTTCACTATTAAACATAGTAGAAATCAGAGCTAATTTTTTTTAACCATGCAATTTCTGCCACAAAGTTGATGTTTTTTGTTGTTGTTGGCCAGGCAGTGTATAATAAAGGGCAGGATGGTTGCATTTCTAAAGGTTAAGCTACTTAAGCATGTGTAGACTAGATAGTTTTTATTGATGAGTTATTTTTATTCCTCACTCACTGTCTATACCACTTTATCCTGTATATAGGGTCGTCGGAGCCTGGAGCCTGTCCCAGGGGACTTGGGGTATAAGGCGCAAATTGCAGGGTGCATACACACACAAACACACACACTATGGGCAATTTGGGAACACCAATTAGCCAAATATTGTGGGAGGAAACCCGAGTACCCAGAGGAACCCTACCAAGCACAGGAAGAACATTATATATACACATATACACACACACACCCTTAGGCATCGCACCTGGACAGTGGAGGTGCAAGGCGACAGTGCTGACCACTACGCCACCGTGACGAACACTATTTTTATTAATCACAGTTTATTAATATTAATTGTTATAGCGGTTGGTGTGATCTTTATCACTAATAAACAAAAATATAATAGTATAATTAACCAATATGCTCCAGACTCCCTTTTGGTAATTATGGCTATTCATAATTACCTAAATAAACTAATTGCAAAAAAATATATATTAAACTTTAGTTGGTTATTAACCTGACTCTAATCTTTGATTGTTTTCTGAGTTTTATGAAGATTTAGAACACAGACAGGGTGTTATAAATCACTCCCAGGATTAGAAAACATGTTTGTTCATGAAATAAAAAGCTAAAAGCTAAGGGCCAAGCAGTGTAAGTCTGTTAAATCCACTAGATCACAGTATTTAATCTGACTCAGGGACAGATAAAGCTCACCTGCGTCAAAGTACGATTAAAATGATTAAAATCAAACATTCTGTTTAACAGAATTATAAAATAAATATGTAAAGCATGCGGTGTCGTATGTATGAGATTATTTACCCATTTTTAAGTCCAAGGACTAAACTCGACACGCTGAAATAATACGCCTTCTCCCATTTCCGGGTTGCGTTCCCCGAAACACCGCCTTGAATCTTATCCACCAATCGTAGCAAACGCTATTTCCACGTGACCGTTTCTACGCAGCCAATTACGTGTCGCGCAGGCGTCCGCGAGGCAAAGACGAATTTACACAACGCTGATCTGCTGGCGCGTTGGGGGCGGAGCTGAATTCTCAACCGAACGCGTCAGCGTTTTAGGTTAGTTTGTCAGATTATGTCCAATCAGCGAGATGGCTTCCGTGTGTGATGCAAGCTCAGCCAATCATATTTCATCAGAGGCGGGATTCGTTGTAACGAGACCCGGAAAGACGCCGTTGGCAAGCCAACGACAAATATTGACAGGATTGTAAACAAGCAGTGAAAGAAATGTTTAAATGGAGATGGAGAAAAACACCGGTTCATTAGTAAAATCAGTGAAACGTTTGTTGAATGAGTTCCAGTGTGTGTACGGAGAGAAGCTGAGACGCCTTGAGTGTGAAAGTAATGGCTCCCAGGAGGAGATTTTGCGGGTAGGTGAAGATCCGAAACCAAAAAAACAACAAACAAAGTTTTAGTTTTTTTCTCGATTGTTCTTTGCATATAAAAGCTAATAAATAAACATATCGCATTTTTTTGTTTGTCTATTTGTGTGTTTAAAAAAACAGTAATACTTCAAACGATTCTTTGAATGAGTCGATTCTTTGAGTTATTATACTAAATGATTCGACTCAAAAGATTCCACTCACAATGGTAATGTAATAATAATAAAAAAAAAACTATATATATATATTATGCTATATGCCTGTCGGTAAATATGCATGTTTAATAAATGAAGAACTGTACAGATTCATGAGGACTCTTACCCCCCAAACTGGTTTACTCATGAAAATGTGAAGTATTATTATAAAACTTATTTTATACTGATTCATATTCTATATAAAATCCAACACAAGTCCAACAACCATCAGTGTTTTGGGAATCGCATCTGTAATAGAAACTTCTATGAATTATGGAAAGTAATGGATGTGTAAAAATTCATGAGCATCTAGGAACTGGAGATATTTTTTATTCAGAAGAAACGGAAGATTTTGCGAAAAATAGTTTTAAAACATCTACATCTAGGCATTTGGCAGACGCTCTTATCCAGAGCGACTTACTTTTTTTTAAATCTCATTATATCTGAGCAATTGAGGGTTAAGGGCCTTGCTCAAGGGCCCAACAGTGRCAACTTGGTGGTTGTGAGGTTTGAACCTGGGATCTTCTGAGCCGTAGTCCAATGCCTTAACCACTGAGCTACTCCTGCCCTAAAAAATCATAAAGTGGATTCACGCTTTTGCATTCGGGTTAGTAAGGTTTATAAAGGGACGGAAAGTGTATATCTTAACAAAACATGTGTAGAAACAAGCTTTTCAGGCATATACAGTGCTGTGAAAAAGTATTTGCGAAATATCTTTTTTTATATTTGTCTCACTTAAATGAATGAGATCATCAAAAAATGTTGATATCACACAAAGATAACCAGAGTAAATACAAAATGCAGTTTTTGTACAGTTTGTCTATTTAAATGACCTTTAACAGGTCATTTGTGCTAAAAAAAAACCTCCAATGCGGCTGAATTAAAACAATTCTGCAAAGAAGAGCGGGACAAAATTTCTCCAGCAATGTGAAGGACTCATTACCAGTTTCTACAATTGGCAGTTATTAGGTTTAGGGGGCAATTACTTTTTCACATAGAGACATTTGTTTTTCTCCCCTTAATAAATAAAATCAACATTTAAAGACTGCATGTTGTGTTTACTCAGGTTATCTTTGTGAAATATAATTTTTTTTTAATGATCTCAAACATTTAAGTGAGACAAATATGCAAATCAAAAAAAAAAAAGTGTTTTCTCGACACATGTGATGTGAAATGATAGGATGTGGCTGGGTAGTGGGCGGAGTTTAAAGCATTCCTAGTAGAAGTATCAGATAACGAACGAATTAACGGGTCATCTCAGAGAACTGATAGACGAACAGAATTTCTGTGTTGTATTTAAATTTAAGGTGTTTATCGATTCACAGCATCATCCTGCTTAAGAAGGTAAAACTACAGCTCTGGTCTTCGGTGACGCAAACTCCCACTGTATATCATTTAAAATTTTTATTCTGATCCAATGTATGTTTCCCCCAAGTATTTTTTCAAACACGTACCATGGCCACGGCCTAAATAAAAAATCTTTGCGAAGAGATTTTAGCCGTGAACTCGGTGTCCCGGTTGTTTGGCGTGAATGAATCTTGGTAGACAGGAGCATCTCAGTTACACGTCTGTCTGTCTGTTTGTAGATGAAGGTCCGGATCCTGCACTCGTACGTAAACGACCTGAGCGACCAGAATCGCATGTTGGTCCACACGGTGGAAGATCTGGAGAAAGAAGCGAACGAGAAGGTCGCCGCCTTGAAAGCGAAACTGCAGGCTTCAGAAGAAGGCATTAACGTGAGCCACGTGTTTCGCGTACGCCGTCGGATCGCAGCTCTTTGTGTGAAAGCCGTGCCCCGACTCGTGCAGGCTTCAGAAATGAAAATAAATGCGTTTAATAAAATGATAAATAAAAAAAATTGCTGTGAAGATTGCATCCATATGTTAAGTGACACGGGCTGTTCATGGGCAGTGGAATAAAGGCTCGCATGGCCTTCTAGGTAGATTTAATCATACACAGTGCTCTGTGCATTAATGATGTTTTATTTTTTATTTTTGATTATTATTTTTTTCCTTGTAGGCAGATGTATGGACGCTTTAACCCGTCACATCGTCTTTCACCTTTTGTGTTTGGTTTACAAGGTTATAAAGAGCCGTTAGTGTTCTAGTATTTATTAAAGTCAGTCCACATCAATAGTCCGCTATCATCGAAAGCCCCAGATAAAATAACATAAATAGTCATTTCTATGCTTTTGAACCAAAAGGATGAAAAAAATAAAAAAAAACAACATTTTTTACCTACATGCTATAAAGTGAACTTTGTTATATCTTTCTCACACACTCTGTTGGAATGCTGCCAGTTTAGTTTTTTATTATTATTATTATTATTATTATTATTATATTATTATTATTATTACTATTTTATTTTTTTAAGTTTAAGAGTTGCAGATTGATTTCTTCATTTGGTGAACTCGTTCATAGAAAGCAGCGTTCAGACTTTAATTACCAGCGTTTAAATTTTAACCCGTCAGTCAGCACAGCGCTTAAACCTGACGGCCTGTCAGTACTGAATAATAATTAATATCGTCACGTGTACTTCATGGTCATGAGTTTTTTTTTTTTTTTTCGCCCAGGCATTCTGTTTTTACTTTATTTGTTAATTTTTAACTGATTATCAACACCTTAGCCCTTTTTAACCTTTAGTGCAAAACAAAATAATAATGCTTTCATGCACATACCGGTTTCTACTAGTGCCTGACTTGGTTCCTTCATTTTTTGCACTGGAGCTACACGTACCAGCATCATTTAAAAAAAAGTTCATACTTAGCTTCATACTGTAAACAGTAAATCAAGAGTTTTTCTTTTCAAAGGATTGTGCTTGCTAATTTAATTTAGGACGTTTTGCAGGAGACTAAAAGGCAGCTAGTTAGCAAAGCTAGTTTGAGCGTGAATAAAACGTCCTGAATGTTCATGATAGTCTTCGTAAGGCAAGCTCCCGACATCGATTCTTAAACTCTTTACTGTATTGTTGCCATCTAGTCTTTGTTCACTAACAATGTTTTGATATAAGTTTGAGATTGATCCCTTGTGGGCCAGTTCTTGTTTTGAGAGACATGAGACGTCCTGGGAAGAGGACAGCCGTCCCTCATGCCCACTCTGAGGAAAGCGCTATCTGCCGCCTTGTGCATACACGAGATCACAAACCTTCACGATTGGCTAGCGCTACGAATACAGGTTATTAACACATTCTTTATAACAAGACAATATTTTAAAGAAACTTAAAATCAGATTTTCTTTTTTACAACACTGTAAAGCCAAAAACATGATAAATGACTTTGGGTTCGATATTTAAGTAAATTACTACCCTAATATTATAGTGGTATAAACTTCTCGTCTCTTTAATAAAAGTTACCTGGTGAATGATTAAATCGCATTTCAGACTTTTGCTAGTCCGCTCCATTATCCTCGTAGCTCCAGCGCATCTCGAAAGAACCAAAACGTCACTCTCGTATCACATCTCTTGTTTATTAATAGCATGACATCGAGCGCTTTTAGCCGAAAATAATCCCGTTCCATGGATTGTAAGATGATAAAGAACTCGGCAGTATTGTGCTCCTGCGAGTTCATTAACTAAACGACTCCGTATGCGTATCCGCGCGCGTACGGGTGCAATTTATTGTAGACGCTCGCGTTCATATTGTCGATGGGCTTTTCTGTTAATCGCTGGAATTAGATTGGAGGAAGAACTGCTGCTCTTCTGTCCCACGAGCACATTAGCCCGGTGTCCCTTGACTGTAGTAACCGTCGCTGTAATGTACATAATTGCAAATTGAATAGATTCAGAGGATTAAATGCTGCTTATACAGCTCCTAAAATGTATGCATCGAAGAAATGCATCGCGCAGTGTAACACGAGAGGCAAAAAATGCAGCGATTGAACGCCGCCATTGATTGAATTTCAGATTTATTTCCGCATTTTGCGTGGTTAGGATGTAAAGCAGTGGGGTTTTCACCAGTCAGTGCTGTCATGTTGCATAGAAAATGTCCCGAATTGCCGCGCTCCTTCATAAAAAAAATAAAAAAATGTGACTGTTCATACCCAAGAGATGTTTATTCTGCTTTCACAGCCTGCTCCGATGTGTTCCATTCTTCTTATATGCAACAATTTGTGCGCTTACAATGTGCTTATCGTTACAGTAATGTTATGAAACGTTCATGACACAAGTTCAGAACCAGTTAATTTATAAGATCCTTTTAAAAATTCATTATCAACTTTTGACCAATCAGGTTCGAGAATCCAAAAGCATCGAACGTGATGGCGCCAGAGTTCAGGTTAGCCTGTTTGCTAGGCAAGGTCGGATTGTTTATAGACATGTGTAATGCATGCAGTAGAGCATTTCTTTTCCCTCCTGCAGGATCTGGACCATCAGAGGACACGCCTCCAGGATGACAACAAGAGCCTGAGAGCTGAGATTCAGCAGCTGAAGGCTGACACTCGAACCCGTACGCGTGTAATCCAAGAGGCTCAGCGCGCACACGGCCTGGACGTGAGTCATACATTAACGTTTCCTTCATCTGTTTTTTTTTTTTTTTTTTTACGATCCTAAAGTTGTAGGGTGGCCCCTCATTTATTTTTTCAAACCTCATTTTCCTCCCTCGAGCTCAGGGTTCTTTAATTCCGTCCTCACCTTGGCCGATCTCCTTTGGGCATGAGGGATCAACCGCGGCGAGGCTTTGATCCCCCGAGCCGTCATGGGGTCTCATTTCCAGCCCTGATGCCGCGCGCCGGGCTCCACTTGACCCCCGCGCTCCGGAGGGACCGTCCAGCCCTTATCCCCTCCCCACCCCCCTTTCTCCACTTTACTCCCTAAAGCCCATTTCTCCAGAACACCTCCAGAATCTCCTTCCAATCAGGATTCGCTCCAATTCCTCAGCTTTGCCTTTGATCTTTATAGCTCTGCTCCTGCACACAATCAGGACGGGGCGAAATCAGGGTGTTAGTTTAGCATGCTAGCTCCGAGTGCTGGAGGGGATAAGGATCGCCGCTGTCATTTTAGAGGCGTTTGTCTTTCTTAGAAAGAAGTCTTGGAATAATTCGGAGGGTATGGCACTGTGCAGGTCCGTTCAGGATCGTTATTTGGTCAGCAATGCCAAATCATGTCTGATAAAGTTATGAGCGTGCTCAGTGGAGCAGAGGTGCTGTAACGTGATTTGGGGCGAGTCCGGAGGGACGGGGCTGCAAAAGCCAACCTACATTTTTGGAAAGTTGGAGTCGGATACATCAGTGCTGAGAACAACTAGAGCTGAATTACTAACCATACATACTTTGGTATGAGCGATCCAATGTTGTTTGTGCCACAAATAAAGTCAGATTCTGTTGCATCACACGGCCAGTGTAAAGCCATGGCTGCTTCTCCATGAACGTAGGACCGCTGCAGGGGAAAAAAAGGTCAGGCCAGGTCACTCACTCGTGCTTCGCTAGCACTACCGCGAACGACTTTGAGTGATAATTGATCAGCTTCATTACCATATTAAGTCCTTAATGCAGAGTAGGGCAGCTTTAATTAATGCCGGGTTTGATTTCTGAAATAATGAACTAATTAGGCTAATTAAAATCAATAGAGGCGCCGATACAAGGTTAGGCACGAGCTCCTCGCCGGTCTCTATCAGCGCGCCGGCCGGAATCACCAGCTCAGTAGTAAAAGAACCTAGCGCTGATTTACAGCCACTCGATGGTCGTTAGTCGAAATAAATTGCTCGTAGGAGCCAAGACAGCATTATTCAAGCGCAGGATACTAAGTGCATTGTAAGGTCAGCAATAAGGGCAAACTTACATATGTAGTTGAATGCCCTTGTAAACCCTCGTTAATATATCAGGTCAGAGCGGTCGGGGACGACGTACTGTATCTCCGAATACACATTTCTCTAACCGAGCCACGGAAAGGAGGTCTAATACGCAGTAATAGCAGGATATTAACGGCACTGGAAACTCATGCACGGCCCAGGAGCTGTTTTCAGGTACAGGGAATTAATGAATGCCTTCTATGCTATTGGAGGGAAAAAATCAGGAGTAAAAACATGGACATGGGTTCGGACTAAAACACTAAGAGGTTTCAGATGGATTGATCATTTCAATGAATGATAATTGAATTTCTTCCATTTTTTTAATTTTGTAAATTCAGTAGCTGTGGTTATTGAGTTTTTTTTTTTTTACTGTGTGTTCTATAAGAAATGAAACACTGTACATTTTGTACTTTTATAGGAAAATAATGAAGTTGTCAATTAAATTAGCTTTTTTTATTTTTAAACAGGACATGCACATTTTATCCATTTATAATTACATTAGATTCAAGATATAATTATATTATGTTGTTTAACATCCACAAACGTTTTTTACTGTAAATAAATAAGGCCAAAAACAAACAAACAAACAAACAAACAAACAAACCCTCTGCTGGTTGTCATATTGCCAGAAACCACAAAGCACAACACCTGAGGACTAAAACTAAAAGTTTAACTCCTGTTATGACTCCTGAAACTGGAGACTCCTTCTACACTTACATATCAATCTTTTGTGGCTGACATTATGACGTCTGTTCGCCATGATCCCGCCAACCATGTCACGGAAGCACTTTCAGCAAGAACATACATTATCTCATCTTAATCAACACTTTCTCTTCTAATGAATCGCTTCTGAACCTAACTAGCTTCTAATTCAAGGCAGAATCCCAAATCAAGGGCACTACTTGGTGTGGAACAAGGAATTGTACACCGTACATAGCACATTAGCTTTCCATTTAAATCTATTTGGGATTCAACCATGGGACGAATTAGTTAGCTATTAATTCAAAAGACTGTAATGTCAGTATTAAGGTTACCTGCACATCATTTTATGAAGTGTAAAGCTCTGCATGTTTGATAGCACTAAATGAGCTAACGCTAAGGCTGACGCTAACAAACGGCACCGTATCCAGGAGGAATCGCACCGTTTTACACTGACACGTCATGATAACAAATCAAGCTCGTGCTAATTAACATGCCTTCCATTGTCACACGCTTGTTTCTCTTTTGAATACGTTACTAGGCCACATACTGCATATGGACACAATCAGCAGAACAGAAGCTATTGATTGCTAGGTTACTCTTTAGCTGTGTGTGACAAAGCATCAGGTTAACTTTGTTTTTTATTTTGGCTCCGAAATCCTATACACCTCGTATATAGTAGCGTAATGCCGGTCACATGACTGCAAAAGATCAATCAGGACTTAAATAAACATCTCCTTACACCACACCAGCGATTAAACACAGTTTCTAATCCGTCTGCTGTACCAGGACCCCATGAATGAGCTGTTGCTATGGAAACAGAATCAGAGCTGCCGTTACAGAAAACGAATCAAGCCGCGCCGGCCAATCAGGACGCAGAATTCAACAGCGCCGCGGTATTACAGAGAGTTATTACGAGGCCACCTCTGAGCTCGGTGCTTGTATTAATCTGACGTGTCAGTCAGCCTCGACGTGCCATTTTCATCCAGACGCCAGACGCTTTCCTGTCGGCTGCCGCTCTGGCCGGTGGCCTGAGCTCTGACGCCTTTTCCCGCTCCTCATTATATTCCCTCTCCCTGTTTCAGCCATATTAATGTTCAAAATGGCCCTGAAAAGTAATTTGCGTGATGCAACATCCATGTTTGGCCCTGTTATATATTAGCACACCCATACCCAGCTGCGTCGTTTTTTTTATTTCTTTCTTTTTTTTTTCCCCCCATCCTCTGTACGCCAGTTGACCATTACTTTAATAGTATTTTTTTTTTCTTCTCCCTCCTCTTCAGCTTTAATGATTGAGTACTGTTTGTGTGAGCTTTTGCCGTTCCTCTAACAAATTAGTTTACTGTGGTCATAACCTTCAAAAAGCTCATTACCATAAATTGCATGGCCTTTCATAAACCCGAGAACCGCATTGTGACGGATCGCGAGAGGGACCCCACTGCGGACACTGCTAGGAAATTAAAACCTCAGTTTCCTGTACGTTTATTAATCAGCTAATGTTTTTTTTTTTTTTTTAATTCACCATATTAATTTTTCGCTCAATTACAGGAAGCGGCTTAACGGGCGAGGGTGTGCACAGGTTTGTGAGGCTTTTTACAGGCCTGCGGGTGTCGTAACTTTAGAGGTAACAGGAATACGCGCGTATGAAATTGTGTCTTTAGTCATGCAGTAGTTAGAGTATACGAGCGCCTCGTCTGACTTTCTGCTCTTGGAGACGTGACGGCTCCTGCGTGTAATAGTGCTGCAATAAATCCTGCTATTCAGGTTTTACCATATTTGGTTAAATACGTATGATTTATTATCAAATATTTAGCAAGTTGAGAAGTGTTAGCAATCACTCGGTTTTATCAGCATGTTCAGAAAAAACCTGTAGACTTGACTTATACAATTTGATACTGATTTTAATAATAAATGATCACTTTCATTGTGACTTTTTTTTATTATGACTCCACCTCCCCCCCCCCTCTCTCTCTCTCTCAGAGAAATTCCTCCAGATGTTTAGGATTTCTATAGAACTGAATTCGCGGTGTCCAGCGCTGTCTGAAAGAGCGCACTCAGAGCCACGGGTTGCGAGTCACTCTTAGATCCCGCTCGGCTAGTCTGTAGTCAGATGGGAAATGTACGCTGGCAAAGACTGGACGATTTCCAAACTGGTTTTGTGTGTAACCAAGAAAAAGGTTCGATTATCCTCCCAGGCACACAAGCGTCTATCCTGTGCATTCTCAGTTCCAGAATCAGTGATTCCTTCTAGGCCAAGCATTAAATCTAGAAGTGTGAACGTACAAGGGGCGTTCAGGTCAAACCGGGACTTGTGATGATGAACGGAAGGTGAGCCCTTCCGAGTCGTAGTCCAATACCTTCACTGAGCTACCCCTGACGTCCTAGATGCAAGAGTGATTCACTGCAACAGAAGACTTCAGTTCTTGCCATGTCCCCTGTACAGTCCTGACCTCTGTCCAAACCATTTCCATATGCTTGAGTCATTAAGGGAGTTCCTGGGAGGCCAGCGTTTTAGATTTGGATCCAGTGGACTGAGAAATCATTCTACCTTGATGGTGTCCAAGCACTAGTGAAACGCTGGGGTGAGTGCAATAGTGTAGTAGAGAAATGAAGGGAGTTTCTACTCTTATTCTGCACAATCAAATGTCCCGGTTTGACCCCATGTTGTTTAAATCCTATTTGTGTGTGTGTGTGTGTTAATTGAATCTAGGTTTGACAAGGTCTTAGCTATTTTATTAGTGCCGTTAAACGCTTATTAAAGGCATCAAAGTCACAATTTGGCTTCAACTACGGAAACTATGGACGACCGGAGGTTAATAGTCGCAGAACATCATATACACGCGTTTATATTTCCCTGCAACGTCTTTCGGCGAAAGTGCGCACGTTTATCGGATTAAAGTCAAATCGTGGCGCATCGGCGGCCCTTCAGAAGTGCGTTATTTAAACGGCGTTGAGCTTTTTAAGGAGATTCAGAAGGTAAACCGCAGAGTCTGTGCTGTTCGTTTCCGAGCTGCAGATCCACCAGCAGGTTATGGAATTTAATTCCAGTTATTGCCTCTCTGGAGCAGCCAGCTCCATTTTTATAATTTTTATTTTATTATTTCCCCCCCCCCCCTCGTTACAGTCAGAGCAGGTAACGGGCGGCTGACGAGCTGCACCCTTCAGCCTCCTGTTCTCTCTTTTAAGCGAGTGTTTCACGGCTCGGGCCTTCCAGCTCCTGCTTTTATTGTTTTTCTCCGGCCGTTTAATTCCCCTCAGTGCACGCCGCTCCGTCTACACCGGCTCACTCCTCTCGACACTAATAACAATTGTGCACCTTCAGTGAGCAAGCCTTCCTTCAGCTTAGGCATGCAGCTTAATTAGCCTACACATATTCGCACAAATACACACACACACACACACACACACACACACACACACACACACACACACACACTACACCTGCTCTAGCTGTAATGCTGCATATTTATCAGCTCATATGAAACTGTGATAAGCGTCTCACTTTTGATCTGACTCTGTTTATGCATCCTTATTTATTTTTTTATTTTATTTCTCTCGACCCAGAAAGCAGCCGAGCGTTACAAGCCTTAACAGTGAAGCCTCCGAATCATGCATAAAACATATATCATAAAATGCGCAATGCTGCAACATCTGCGTGTGCATGTGTGTGTGTGTAGCTGCTAAACGTTTTTCGACTGACTGACCGAATCAAGAACGCGCTCCTGTCTGCCTGAGCAGGTCATAAAGGGTGGGGGGGGAAGGGGGGGGATGGTTGAATAGACCTGATGGCATGGGGACTTGACCTCCGAGTAATTAACATCCACATTGATTTCCTTCCCCCCCCCCAAGAGTGAGAGTGATCTCTGTCACTGCCCCCCCCCCACCAAACACACACTCACATGCCCATATTTCAAGTCCACACACACACAGAGCCCCATATTTCACTCCAGCACACGCTCCCCTAATATTTCAGCAGCCTCAAATCCCCAGCTCTCCAAAGACAACACCAGGCGAGGCAGCAGAAGACTAATTAGATGTAGTACGCCGCTGACCATGTGAGCCGTCCGTATGTTTTATTCACTGAATTTATTTATACAGTGAAGTCTCTAACATCCGTCTTGCCGTGTTTGGTCAGCGACTTTATTATCCCGACAGGAAGTCTTCACGCGCTCGCGTGCCTCGGTCCTCTTCCCTCTCAGAGGCGCGACACCCGGGCGTGTGGCGATACCCCGGAAATCAACCGTATCGCGATGTCACAACACGTCTCTACTGTTAAACGATACTCAACGAGCGCCACCAAATGCTCCACCCTGCTCGTTAATATACTGTTCATTGTCCCATTTGCTGTAACATACAGGTTGTTATAATGCGCTCATAAATGTAAGGAGTCTCCAGTGTCAGAGGAAAATAACGTTGTAACCTTGTTGGATCTCTTCACGACGAAGGAGTTTACGCTTCCTGCGTTTTTATCAACTTCAACAGAAGAAAAAAAACACTGTGTTCTAAGAGAATTAAAAGGCAGTCCATGTGTTTAATGTTAAATAAAAAAACACTTAAATGTTACAACACTGATTATTTTCCTCCAGCAGCAGGACACAGGGTTTTATGAATTACTTATTAATATATCAGAACAGGATACATAAATAAATAACTCTAGATATCATGATTTTACCATAAACAGAAGCTAACATTCTTTTTTATTCTTTTATAATTGATTAAAGCAATATAATAGGAATATGAACGCACTTGCAAAGTATTTATATACTATAGATGGTGTAGTGGTTAGCGCCGTCGCTTCGCACCTCCGGGGTTGGGGTTCGACTCCCACCTCGGGTCTGTTTGCATGGCGTTTGGTTGGTTTCCTCCGTGTACTCCGGAGATATGCGCTTTAGGCTAATTGGCATTCCCAAAATTACCAGTAGTCTGTAAATGACTATATATATATATATTTGTATAGCGTTTATTATTATTGTAAGTTTGTATGAAATGTGAATGTGCATGAATCAAAATGATACGATTGCACGAGTAACTGCCGCAGAAACCACGTGTTGGACGTTACATGGACGGAGCAAAATACCAAAAACACAGTCCAGGTAGAATCCTGCCGATGTTATCTTATCTCTGTGACTTTTACCGTGCCGTGGTCACTCGTGTCTGATAGGCTGGTTTGAGAATTTAACAATCCGCTGGATTTGCACATTTCTTTGATTTGCTTTCATCTCTTTTTCTGATTTTGAACGGCATCTGCAATACCGTATTAAATTATATAAGGTACAGTTACATTCTGCCCATTTTTTTTTTTTTTTGTCCCCTTACGACTGTTTGTGTAACCTGCTGCTGCTGCAACACAATAATGTCCCGGGATCAATAACGTTTAAATTTACATTTAGGCATTGGGCAGACGCTCTCATCCAAAGCGACTTAGGAAAGTACGAAAGTTTCCGTCAAAGTACGTCTCACTGTAAACCCTAATGCTCAAAGTAATTAAAGATATCGAGTGCTGTTAACTTAAATAATTACAGTTAGCTCAAATTAATAAACCTTAATGAGTATTTAGAGCTTTTTGGTATTTACGAGCTTCTAGAAATGACACTATTTAAGTTAGCTGAACAAATTTGATATTTTAAGTAACCTTAAGTACTTAAGTGACAGTAACTGTCACCTTAAAGTTCCACCAACTTAAAAGCTTTCTGACTAGTGATTTTGTGTCTGACGTCATCAGGGCGATAAGGGCACTGGCGGCTCAGTGGGAGGTGTTTCGTCTGCCATGCGAAAGGCCCGGGTTCGATTTCCAACAACTGGATGAAGAGCCTGTCCCAAGCCCAGATACAATGTGCGGGTTGCGTCAGGAAGGGCATCCGGTGTAAAACCTGTGCTGCCAAGTTTGTGTGTGGACCGGATCGTCTGCTGTGGCGACAGCAACAACAATTTATTTGATTTGCAACAAGAGGACACCAGCCTGAAGAACTCACCAGGTTCCTCTCTGTTCAGCCAAGAACTGGATCTGAGGGATCTGAGGCCATCACTGGAACAAGCTCATCGAATCTGGACAGCTGAAGATTGGGAAGAGATTCATTAAATTTTCTCTAATCTTTAGTTGTCTATTGGGCGAGCATGTGTGTGTGTGTGTTTGTGTGTGATGACCTGTAATGGATGGAGAGTGTATAGAGTGTTTTTAAAAACCTTTGATCCTCGGATGGTTAGAAATCAGGCGGTGAACTTGTCCAGAGATGTATATAAAGGGGTCGAGGAGATCGACGAGGGTTTGGTTCCTCATCAGAGAGCACGGCCGTGTCAGTGTCTGAGTCAAAGTCCTGATTAAAACCCCGTTATGGAAATGAGACATAAGAGAATGCAATTATCTTAATTATATTTCATGAAATTGTCTCTTATTACTTCCACATCTTTCTCTCCCTCAGGTCTGCTTTATTTAAGTCTGCTGATCACAGGCGCTCGCTGTCAGCCTCATGTTATTGTGTGTGTGCGTGTGTGTGTGTGTGCGTGTGTGTGTGTGTGTGTGATGGGTATTACAGGTCACAGAGCTCACATTAAGGACACAGACACTGGAGAGCCCCACAGGCAGAGCAGCTCACAGCAGTCAGCTCTCGTAAGTACCGGTGGTTTTGTTTCTGTTTCGGTTAAAATAGACGCTAGAAAGTCTTGCAGAACGAATAAAAATCTCAGTGTTGAAAAACAATCAACGACTGGGACGTGGAAGGAAGAGGAAGTTATTGTTTCCATGGCAGCAAAACATCGTTCTATGCTTTTTTCCCTTTCAAACTACAACAGGATACTAGCAGTTACAGTAAGTCCCCTACATACGAATGGGTTCCGTTACGTGTGCTTGTTCGTAAGTCTAGTTTGTTCGTAAGTCCAACAAACATTGCCTCGGTACTAGGATACTAACACAATTGGCTACACACAGTATATTACAGTACTTACATTCTTTAGAATTGTGCCAATAGTTGAACGATCGATGTTAGAAAGAATAAGCAATGTTTTTTCACCTCGCTCCATTCTCTCAATTATTTTCCTTATCGCATGGCTCTTCTTAGCACCGCACGTGACAATGGACGCCGGACATGTGATCTACCTTTCTCAATTGCACGTGAGAACGCATGTTCGTATCTTTGAAAGTTCGTAACTCGCATGTTCATATGTAGGGGATCCAGAATGACTGTATGTTGTCTTTTAGTTAACTAAAGAATGTGGCATATTTTTTGTTGTTGCGTTTCATCCTGTGGAAAACAAGACAGTTGGTGCGCTCAGGTACTGTATGTTATAGCAGTCTTAAAGGCAGCTCATCACGTTATGCAAAGAGCGGAGAATCCTCGGGAAAACTGAAAATTAACCTTTGATTCTTACAATAATTTAAAAAACAATCTCTTCACACTATAGCTCTTATTGTGTAATCAAAATTGTTTAATTGCACAAATTTTATTTATGGTTGTACTATCAGGTGCCACCCAAATGGCGATGAGTTTCATTCGAGGTTTTTTCCTCATTGTGTCTCAGGGGGTTTCCCTTACCACCTTTTATTTATTTATTTATTTATTTTTTAAACCAAAGTCTGCAAAAAAGAAAGCAGACTTTCTATTTCTATTAACTTAAACACATTTCCCCTTATATACCTTATATTTAAGGTCGTAAAATCCGTTATCAGATGGCGATGGGTTCCCTGCTGAGTCCGGTTCCTCTCAAGGTTTCTCCCGCAGCACCATCGTGAAATGAACCTTCACCTCTAGCTTGCTCATTAGGCACAAACGAATGAATCTTTATCTATAATCCATATCCACAATTTAAATTTCTGCGAAAGCCACCTTTTTTTTTTTTTTTTTTTAACAATGTCCTTTAATGCTAAATTGAATTGTTTTAGAAACTTCCATCAGAATCGCGACTTTATAAAACCTTATAGCTTCACACTAAACCCCATTTTGTCTAATAACTATCTTTTTATTTCTTTTTCTTTTGGGACTCTGATTATACAGAAATAATGCAACACCAGCACAGTGTTAGTCTATTTGAATAATAAAATTTGACTTTTGAGTAGTAGTGAAAAAGTTTTAAATACATCGTGCAACACCAGCGTAAGAGCAACTTCTTGCAAACTCGAGCACTGCAGGATGAAAAAGAAATCCTTGCTAGTGCATCGGTAGTGTATATATATATATATGTGTGTGTTTTTGTTTTTTTTTTACCTGCAGAAAGTAAAATTCTCCCTTTTCTCATTTTGTAGTGTTTCAAGCTCTCCTCCTGTAACACCTCACCTTTAGTTCTCATTAACCTTTTTTTTTCCCACAAAAAAGTTTTTCACCCCCAAAACTTCTCTCTCTCTCTCTCTCTCTCTCTCGACGAGCCACAGCAGCGCTAAAGCACATGGATAAAAAGGCTTCCGCTAACACCCCCCCACCCCCCCATCACCCCCCTCTTCGAACCCGAGGGACAGACGACGCCTTCAAAGAGGAAGGTGTTGTACCGGGAGGCTGCTGTGGCACGCCGCTGCCTGAGCCTCGTGTCCCGCGGTTTACGTTCTCACAGCCGGCTCCCAGGAAGAACCTCGGCGCCTTCAAACATCAGGAAATAAATAAAAAATAATAATACGAATAATAACCGTGGCATCAAATCATGTAAATATGAAATGTAGGCAGCATCCCTGCCACCAGCGTCAACATTAAAAGGAACAGATTGAAATGATCCCCGGCGGTGCTTTCGCTGCGGTGGGTGATGGAATTTCACTGTTTTTTTTTTTCTTCTTCTTCTTTTTTTTTTTCCTCCCCTTTCCTATTTGTTTTGTTTATCTACAGAGTTATTTATATATTTACGATAGCTCGGGTAAGTCAAAATAATGATTTATTGATGTCAGGTTCGGTTAAGCTACTCGTCAACGATTTCACTTTTTTATTTATATATTTGTTTATTTTATGCTACTTTTTTTTTTTTTCAAAATCTTTGGCCAAGACATATACGTGTATGTAAATCAGCTCCGTATTTTTATTTGCGCTGTTGAAGAACAGGGGGAATTTTTTTTTCTTTTTGAAAGGAGTAAAACCTTGCACATTGTGCTGTTTTAGAGGAACAATCAGTGAACGGATTCATTTCTTTTATTTCTCTTATGCCACAACACTTAAGCGAACTTTACAACTGTTATTTCTTAAAGAAAAGCAAGTCATCGTGTAGGTATATTTAGTGCCTGTTTAAATATCAGTGACCTTACTTGATTTATTTACCTCTAATAGTACGTCCTGAAGTTTTTAAAACTTCAAGGTTCCCTTTATTGTCATTTTACTCGTACAGCGAGATTGAACGCGACCCCATGATGGTGTGATACTGACAAAGGAGGACCACACAGTAGCAGCACACAAACACTAAAAATACATTAAAAAAACAAAGAAAAACAGCATTTACTACCAAAAAACTAGTCACATAATTAAATTTTTAAAAAAATAAAAAATAACTATGATTTTTTTTATATAGGTGGTTACACAATATGTCTATAATTAGTCATTTAACCATCAAAACTACTCAATCAAAAACAAAGACTCGAGGGAAAATAACACACACACACACACATGCAAAACGTCTAACAAATCAGCAGCAAAACATACTTTTCATACGTTTTCATTTCGTTACATTTAATAATGTGGAACATCCACAATGCAAGTGAGTTCCTGCTCTCAGTGACATTACAGCGGCTAGAAACATCTGTTTTCTCTCTCTCTTTCTCTCTCTCTCCCTCTCTCTCAAGATTAAAGATTAAAAGATGCTTTATTGGCATTGACATTCGAATTGCCAAAGCTCAGAAGTAAGTCAGAAGAAAAATTATGGGAATAGATAGATCGAAAAAGGGAGGAAAAAAAAGTAGTCATTAAAAAAGTAAAAAAAAAAAAAAAAAGAGAGAGAAAGAAGAAATGAAATATAATTGCTTTTCTCCCTACATATCTCTTTTTCTTGCTCTCCATTTCTCTCTCTCTCTCTCTCTTACTCTCTTTCTCTCTCAAAGTAACCAAGAGACTAAACACAGTGCAGCTTGTCGAGTAAACTCCTGTGTCCTGAAGATGTCAGGAAGTTACAGCTGTGCCTCTGACTCTTACCAAACCCCGACACTGGAGACTCCTTCCGCTACAGCTGTTAGCAGACTGGAGCAATGTTAGCGGCTGCATTCACGTAACCCTGCACTGCTGTCAGAAGCAATTAATCATAAGGCATAATAATAATAATAATAATAATAATAATAATAATAATAATAATAATAATAATATTGATGATGGTGAATTGATTCCCACTGCAGCAGCACTTCACTTCACTTCACGTCACTTCACTTCACTTCACTTCACGTCACTTTGACCTGTTTGAAATTCAGCCTGAGATGATGCGGTAAGAATTAATGGCTGTTTTATTTCAGTAACTGTTCGAACACGTCTGCGTGTGAAAGTGAGAGATTTGGCTCTCGGTAACGGCGGCTCTGTGGGCGGACACAAGTTTCTTCTCATTTCTATCGACTTTTACAGGTTCTGGCCTTCTGCTATTAGGGATGCAAACAGATCAATATAGTACAGTGTGGCCAAAGTGCAGACATGAGCGACTCCTGCACACCTGCTCTCTCTCTCTCTCTCTCTCTTTCTCTCTCTCTCTTTCTCTCGCTCTCTCTCTCTCTCACTCTCTTTCTCTCGCTCTCTCTTTCTCTCGCTCTCTCTCTCACTCTCTTTCTCTCGCTCTCTCGCTCAGGATTCAAAATGCAAGATTCAAAGGTGCTTTATTAGCATGAGAAATATAGACATTTATATTGCCAAAGCCCAAAAGAAAAAGAAGAAAATAACAGAAATAGATAGATCAACAAAAAGAAAAAAGTAGTAATTAAAAAATCAATTAAAAAGAAAATTAAAATATAAAAATATAATAGTATACACTCACTCATAGTCTACACCGCTTTATCCTGTGTACAGAGCCGGTGCGGGCCTGGGGCCGGTCCCAGGAGACTTGGAGTATGAGGCGGGGTACACCCTGGGCGGGGTGCCAATCCATCACGGGCAATAATAATATACAATATAATAATAATAATAATAATATATAAATAAAATGAGTACACATATTTAGCTCTGCAGGCAAAGATAAAGTAAAGAAAAAAATTATTGCAGCTAGTAGTAGCAGTAATAATAATAATAATAATAATAATAATAATAATAATAATCTCTTTCCTTCTGTTTGTCTTTATATCTCTTTTTGTCTCTCCTTTCTCCATCTGTTTGTTGCCCTCTCTCTCGATTTCTCTTTCTGCATTTTTATATGATTAGTTTTCTTCTTAAATCCTAAACATCGTTTAATGCTAATAATTCATTCATTAGAATCTGTCTATATCACTTGTTGTTTAAATAAAAAAATATATATTAATACAGTCACGCAAGAAAAGCTCACTTAGGAATTTGTCCAAAAATTTTTCTTTCTCTCTGATCTCTGTCTGTTCATTTCTCTCTCTCTCTCTCTCTCTCTCAAAGTTTAAAGTTCAAAGCAGGCTTTATTTGCATGACAGGATTAACAATATTTCCAAAGCTAATTAAAATAACAACACTAGAAGACATTAACAATAAAAGACAATAACATGTGTAGTATAGAAAGATGCAGTATTTATTAATTGAAATAAATTACATACCACTAAAGTATTAGAATAGATAGTGTTATGGTTACATTAGATTCGATTAGATTCGATTAGATCGGGGTGATCAGTTTTTCTCATATTTCTCATATACTCGTAGCCACAGCCGAGCGTGTTCCCTCATGTTCCCTCACGTTCCCTCACGTTCCCCTGAAACACAGCGGACTCGCTCTCAGTGCTCGGAGAGAAGACGTTTAGGATGATGGCCGTGAATTTACAGAAATATTGGTGTCTGATCTGCAGGTGTTTTGGACAGATCAGACAAGTGTGTCTCTGGTTCTACTTCCTGTAGCTCACAGTGTGTGCAGAGTCTCTGTTCTGGGGGTTTTATATGTTTTGGTGTGTTTTCTATTCTCAATTTATAAACTGTGATGTTTATAACGGTCTCTTTATATCTCTCTGTGTCTCGGTTTAAATCAATGAGTTCTCTCTCTCTCTCTCTCTCTCTCTCTCTCTCTCTCTCTCTCTCTCTGTCTTTTTCTCTCTTTGGCTCTGTCTGTTATTTTCCCTGTCTCTCAATTCAGTTCAGTTCAATTAGCTTCTTTCTTTCTTTCTCTTTTTTTTAAAACTCTGTCTGCTTATTGTCCTCTTAATATTTCTCTCTGTTTTTTTTTATATCACTCTGTCCCATATTTTATACAGATGTGTGCAGGCCAGTTTTCTAGTTTCGCTGTCGCACCTCACCTAACCACCTAACCTCTTTCTCTCTCCTTACTTCACCTGTTCATTGTCCTGTTTCTCTCTCTCTCTCTCTTATTTCTCTCTCTCTTTCTGTCTCATTTATTCCTCTCATTTATCTCTCTCTCTCTGTCGCTTATTTTCCTCTTGTTCAGAATAAATTATCAGTATCGTGTCAGTGAACTCTGACTATGTACACACACACACACACACACACACACACACACACACACACACACACACACAAGTGGACCTTCATATGAAGATTAACAAACCATATTTATTTCATAAGTTTATTTATTTTAGACTTTTGAAACACAGGGTTTTATTTATCTATTTGTTTGAAATGCTTTTAGTCAGTCAGTTGAGTGACACAACTAACCGCCGCACTCCTCAGGCTTCAGTAATAGTTTCTTTATTCATTTCTTTGCACTTATGAAGGAGTAAATATTACAAATATATGATTTACATGCCATTAAGTTAGAACCATAATGATTCATTATTATTATTTTTGGTATTTATTTAAACCATACCATTTTGATTTCCACTTTTATTTATTTATTTATTTATTTATTTAAATAACAACTTAGAATTTGTTTGATTGTTTCTTTGTTTATTCATTTGTTTATCCTAAACTCGTCAAATACTCTCAGTGGCAGATGAATGATAAATAAATCTAATCTTATGCTCTCATGCCACAAAGTTTTAGAATCGTGAAGGCTAGTTTATTTGTTTACTTGTTTATTTGTTGAATCTGATAAGTATTTACACTTTTTCTAATGATTTCCAGCCCTCGGCGTCCATCCCTCCCTCCCTCCCTCCCTCTCACTCTTTCTCTCTCTATCCTTCTCTCTCGGATGGTTTGTTCCTGTGTGTGCCGGCCGAGTCGTTCTTACTTTGTGTTCAAAAGCAACAGTTCCTTTCGCTGTGCAGCTGAACAGTTCCCCCACCGCCATACAAACACACTCACACACTCTCTCTCTCTCACACACACACACACATACACATACACACAGGTACACGTACACATATCGCTTATCGAGTGCTTCCCAGCTGGAAAGTTTTGACGTGTGTCGGATGGTTGGAGCGGCGGAGCAGCTGTCAGGCTCGTTCAGCAGCAGTCTGTGCGATGGCGCCGTGCCAGCTCGTACCATCTGTGCTCCTGACATTTCCTTCTAATTAACACGAGGGTTAATTGTTGTGGCAGGGTGTGATGTCGTGCCTGACATTACCCCAGGGAGACGCGCACAAGTGGCAGAGCGGCGAAGTGGCGTGATGCGACGGCGCGGTTAATGCCACGCGCTTAACAGTTGCCGAACGGTTGCGTTCGCTGGCACAGCGGCTGGGGGCTGCAGGGGTGGGGTGGGGGGGTTATTGTTTCAGGTTTGCTTTTCTTTCCCTTTGTGATGAATTATAGCAGGCTGCTGTAATGATGTAGAAAGAATTGGGTTTGGGGAGGCACGGACCTCAGCCCGGGGGCAACTGGTAAGGGGGGATGATTTGCATGTTATTACTGCATATTCATAACTAATTGTGTTAGGCTTCGCTAATAGAGCAGAGTGACAGTATGAAAAATCGCGACGGCGTTTTCACGGCCAGCGGAGCGCACGGCTGCTCCCCCTTCCCCCCTCCTCGTCTCGTTTCCTGTAACGCACGACGTCGAGCCAGCGATCATTAAGACACTTAGCTGCTAAATATAACAGGTTGTACCATCTGTCAGGGCGACGCCACGTAATCTATTAAGTGCTCTAATTTTATCCCGCTCCACGGATGCCATTTTTTAAACGCCGCTTTTAGCGTGGCATGTCATAACGGAGAAATTGTGTTCTGAGACGTATTAACCGCTAACGTGCAAAAGTGTGCAAATTGCACCAGTAATCGTGAGGCAGTTGTAACTTGTTTGAAGAGGGTTTTTTTTTTGTTTGTTTGTTTTTAAGTTGATTTGTTTTTGTATTTTAAAAAGAAAAACAAGAACAAGGTCAAATGAGCCGTTTGTTTTATTTTACGTTATTTTATTTATTTTAATGAAAAGTAAAAAAAAAAAAAAAAAAAGCTTATAAAATGAACAGAAATCGAAATAAAATCCTATTTAATGACTTTTAGACTTTCGATATTTCCGGGAGTGAACGCGAGGGCTGATGGCCGGTGCGGTGACTTTTTGGCCGGCTTCAGCTCGTGATGTGATGGATGTGAGCAGATGCATGTCACGATGAATGATTAATTGAGTATCGTGTTGGCATCAGAGGTGGCGTGACCGCTGATGTGCTGACATCTCTCTCGCTCTCTCGCTCACTCTCTCTCGCTCTCTCGCTCTCTCTCTCTCTCTCGCGAACACAAACACACTCTCACACACATGCTCACATGCTGTACAGATGGGCTAAATAGATGCCCTGTGGGTGCAGGAGTCGATTTGTGTGCCTCCCTCAGCCCCTGAGCTCCGCTGGCTGCCTGTCAGGAGTGTGTGCCGTGTGCCGTGAAGGCGTCCTGCCCCGTTTTTTTTTTGTTGTTTTTTTTGGTGTTGCACAATCTACTCCCTGCTCCCTACCTGCTCTTCTAACCTTGGTCCTGCTCTTAAGCTTACTCTTGCCGTTGTTCCCTGCCCCTGCTTTTACCTCTTCTACCTCTGTATCCTGCTCCTCTCTCCTACCCCTACATCCCTCTCCAACCTTTCCTGCCCTTGCAACCTTTTCCTGCCTCTACTCCCTGCAACCAACACCTGCTGTACCTCTCCTACCCCTTCATTTGTTTTCTACCCCTCCTACCCCTTCATTCTTCTCCAATCCCTTCTACCCCTGCATCCCACCCCTACCTCTCCTACCCTTTCATCCCACCCCTACCTACCTCTCCCTTGCCTGCCATCTCTCTCCTATCCCTTCATCCTTCTCTCACCTCTCCTTCCCCTGCCATCCTCTCTCACTTATCCTCACACTATCATCTCCTACCCTCTCCTGCCCCTGCCACCTAATCCTACCTCTCCTACGCTTGCTTCCCTTTTCTCCCACTATCCTGCTTCCTGCATCGCTCTTCTAATCCCTGCTCCATACAACCATCTCCTAAAACTACCCCCTTCATCCCACTTCCTGCCCTTGCTCTGATTTCTGCTCAAGCCCCTCACATTCTGAAACCATTAGCAAATGTTACTTTTAGTACGTACCTTTTGTATGTTTCTTTACAATATTCCTTTCCCTCATTCATCTTTCTTTCCATGCAGTGCAGGAGTCCCTGACTACAGAGACATGAGCTGTTTTTTTTGTTTTTTGTTTTACCCAGCATGCAACAGTCTGACAGTGCCTGAAACTGCTGTTTTTTTTTTTTTTTGTGAAACCTGACTTTCAGAATGTCATATTTTATTTACGGCGCTTTTACGCTCTTTCATTTGAACGTAGCAGATTTTTTTTGTCCCCTGACGAAGCACTCAGGCCGTAATATGAAAGAATGCTAAAAAGAACACCGCGTCCCTACAAACTTTCGTGTTTGATGAAGTCCTCCAGACTCCAGCGTCTGCTCTGAGCAGCATCTCCGATTCCTAAATCCTCAATCCTCAGCTGTTCTTTTCTTCTTCTTCTTCCTGATGAGTGCCGAGTGTCTTCCACGGCGTCGTCCCTCGGCATTTTCTTTGCTTTTTTGTCACACGTTTATCCGTCTCCGTCTGATGGCGCAGGACGACAGGCAGGAGGGGGAAAAAAAAGAGTTTTTTCATGTTTTTAAAAATTTTTTATATATATAAAGTTAGATTTACATATTCAAATAAAAGCGTGGATTAGCGTGGATTTGTTTTAGAAATATAGTTTTTTGCGAGAGAGTGTTTAGACAGGCGTTTTTACAGGCTGTGACTGCTGATGGCGCGGTGCTTGACAGCTGTCGCTAGCAGCTCAGCAGATCTCGTCAGGAAAGTCGGGCCGCCTGCCTGCTCTGTCAGAGAAGTTTAGGAGCGACTCGAGGGCCGCGCGCTACTCAGAACCTCGGCAGGAGACGAGGAACACGGGCTCAGCGGGTTCCTCAACCTTCAACTAGCGCTCCGTCGGTTCATTTCCCTCTCTCCTGTCGCCCGGTCTCGCTGGATCAGCTGTCCAAAACCTGCCAAAACACCCGACAAACCTTCGCCTGTTTATCGCCGCTGATGAGCGCGACACTGTTTTTTTGTTTTACTGATTCAGACTGCAGGAGGAGCGGGAGATTTCCTCCACAGAACAAACATGATGAGCGTGACTTCTACATTGTACACACTTTTCAATCGAACTTTGATTATACATAATGGTGCACGATATGATAAAAAAAATTATTATTATATCACGATACTTAGATATTTCTGCACATTTATCACAATTTTAATCAAGTTTGCTAAAAGTTTACCCAGAAATATAATCTCTAATGTTATAATTATATTTCCACTATAAAAATAATGACAAATATATAGGAAACTATATAATAATATTACTATATATATAAATAGATGTATACTATATATACTGTAAGACTAGAAGAGGGGAGAACTACTGTATATAAATTGTAAAAATATTTAAAGATTTTTATAAATTCATCAAAAAAATGTAACAATAAATTAGCTGCTTTCAATCAAATTGTAATTATTATTTTGGAAAATTAATTAAATATGTGTCCAAGTAGTTTATATCAAAACAATAAATGACATAAGACTAAAAAAAAATTGTTTACTAAAACATTTTTCTCATTAAAAAACGACTTTCAAAAATTTGCTAAACAAACAAACAAGCAAACAAAACAAACATTTCTGACTTAAATTCATAGTTTAATTTAAATTGCTTAAAATGTATTTTAAAAAGGTGCATAATTAAAGAAGCCACATCCATGAAGAAAAGCATGAATAAGGATGAATAAACAAATAAACAAAAACACACAAAAACAAACAAACAAACAAATAAATAAATAAATAGATGGATACATTAAATCCTTTTTTCAGAGTGTGTAATTATGATATAAAATAAATGAATAATTTAATTGTACAAATTTAAAGCATTCAAAAATGTGCTTACACGCGTATCAATCTTTATTGTTAATAAAATAATTCATTAAACAAATACTGAGGAAAGAGACAAATAACAAAAGTTCTGTGAAAATGCAAAAATGTAAAAATAAAAATGAGTATAGATACATACTATATACACACACACACACACATACATTTAGTACTTATATTAAATATACTATGTTAAAGCAGAGTTTTGTAGTTTGTAAAACTGGCGAGGAAGGAAAAACTTAACTCCTAAAAAACACACCTTTTAACATCAAAAACTTTTTAGCATCATGAAAACTGAATGTAATTATGTAATTATCTACCAAATAATTAAACTTAAATATATATATACATTTTTTAAATTAATGTAAAAATTTAAAGTTTGTTTAATGTAAAAAAAAAAACAGTAAAAAACTCCATATTTCAGACAAGTGTATTGTATATTGTAAATATTGCGTGTAATTCATCACGATGTCATTGTTATATAACGTTCTCGCCCTGACTTACCAGTGCATCAGCCGTCTTTATTTATCAGTGTGTCGTGTGTTTACTGCATGTCACAGCACCTATTCTGTTTGTGTGTGTGTGTGTGTGTGTGTGTGTGTGTGTGACATTGCATATGACATTGTGACAGTAATGATGCAGGATGGAGAGCGACGATTCGGAGAACCCGCACAGAATTAGCCCGAGTAAAGTCGCTGCATCATATTTGTGGCTCGAGAAAAGAAAGAGAGAGGAAAAAAGAAAAGAAAAAAAATCCAGAGTACACAATGCAGATCGGGACATTCATTAGGTTCATTAAGGTTCATTAGGACCTTCTCGTTAGAGGCTCATCACCTTCTGAAACCGCAACAAAGCCGTGAAAGGTGTCATTAGGGAGAAAATAAAATCACATCTGGAACAGTTTCGTTCTTTCCAGGCCAGATAATGACTTCTGGGTTTTTTTTTTTTGTTCTCCCTACAGTATAGTCCACGATTAGTAACTGTTTCATAAGGGACACACATTTTACATTTCATTTTCACCTAATGTAGACTGAAAATTATATTATTATTATTTACTGAAAGTACATTTTTATTATAAAATCATAAGGGTGTATTTACTTTTTTTTCCGTGTCTGTGTTGTTGGAAGCAACAATAACATGAAGTGTCATGTTTACCTTTTAATATTTTAATATTTAAGCAAACACACTAATCTTGACAGAACAGGATCTTCTCATTTCATGTGGGAGAAGTTTTAAAGCAGTTTTTAGACTTTTTCCATGTTAAAAAAAAAAAATATATATATATATATATATATATATACAGTATGTATCTATACTTTTTGCAAGTGCTGGTAAATGCGAGTGGGAGATATGCCAAACATCATGGTGCTTGAAGACATTTCTGTGATCTGTGTGTATTGATGCCCACTGATCAGCCCTGGCAGAACCGACCCGACTGTTAAACTTACTCCACGCACTTTCCATAGGTTTGAAGCTCCAGTAACTTAAACTTAGTCTGCTTTATCCATTTCATACCAGGCTTGAATGTGTGTTTGTCCTGTTGAAACATCCATTTTGTCCAATCTGCTACAATCTAGCTGATGATTTGATGTTCTTCGATTCTCGTCCTTCCTCATTGTGCACGGAACATTAACACCTGATGCTCCCACCACCATGTGTAACAGCTGCTACAGCGTTCAAACATAGCTCTGGCCTTTTTGTTTTTGGCTAGACAGTCAGTACATTTACGTCAAGCTATGATTAGAGCTCGACTAGGCCATTTAACTGGGCTGCTGTCCTTGTCCCAGTACTACGGTGGCCGAGAAGTGCAAAACAGCTTAACAAAATAAAAAACAAAATAACAAATTAAAAACCACAATAACAAAACCCAAAAGAAAATAAAACATTCAAAAACAAAATAACAAAACCCAAAACAAAATAACAAATTCAAAAACAAAATGACAAAACCCAAAACTAATTTGTTATTTTGTTTTTTTCCGTTTTGTTGATTTGTTTTCGGTTTTGCTATTTTGATTTTGAATTTGTTATTTTGTTTTCGGTTTTGTTAATTTGGTTTTGAATTTGCTATTTAGTTTTGGGTTTTGTTAACTTGTTTTGCACCTCTCGGCCGTTCAGAAACGAACCGGAAAAGGTAGGTATAGTTTACGAATGAAATTCTTACCGCTGATTGGACGAGACATCTGTCACTCAAGATATACAGGAAGTACTGTAGCGGCGGTAGATTCGTGTGTGTATGAATGTGCAAACATGTACTGTCCTTATTGTGGTTTCAAATATGGCGTTCTGCCAATTTTTTGCAGTTCTTGTGGAATTTATTTTCTTTTAAAAGAGACACAGTCTCGCAACCTAATTCGCAAATTAGGTTCGCAAACTAATCTTTATACCGTGATATGTCATCAGCATATCCAAAATCACGGCATACGAATGTCCGTCCTCAAAGTAACG
>QMIH01000013.1:455315-468650 GCA_003987875.1 Clarias batrachus | reverse complement strand
CACGCCCCCGTAATACCCAACCACGCCCCCGTAATACCCAGCCACGCCCCCGTACTACCCAACCACGCCCCCGTAATACCCAGCCACGCCCCCGTACTACCCAGCCACGCCCCCGTAATACCAACCACGCCCCCGTACTACCCGGCGACTGCATGCTGCGATCAATCACAAACCAGGACTATGATGAACTCGATTAACGTTTTAGCACTAATTACAAGAAAAGTAAACACTTTAGTTCTTCAGGACGCACTCTAGCCTGCGATCCAAACTTCCTCTAACTTCTACTCATACAGGATGTCATGTTTTCACCGCTGTGTTTTCCTATAAATCCCTTTCAAAAGCTTCCGCCCCTCTCCGAGACGAGCCCCGAGCGAAACGTGCCGCAGTTTTACAGTAAATTACGTTTGTGCTCCGATAGAAACAGGATCTGAAATTTTCTCCCGGTTGACAAATTTCTACTGATGTCTCATTTACATTTAAATGTAGTCATTTAGCAGAAGCGTATTTCAGCAGCGAGGAGCCAGGACACTGGAGTAATGAGATCTCGCACTATGAGCGTGCTTAGAGCTCGGAGAAGGACACGACAGTCGCACTGAAGCCGGAGTCATTTATCCCAGCGGACCGCTCATTACTACGCCGTATATCTCACACTTGTAATAAGTGACAAATAAAGCAGAAAGGGAGCGTGTGCTCATAGACGAGTGCGCCGGAGTTGATTATTTTCCTTAACACCGTGTTCCAGAGTGTTTTATTTTACTTGCATCGTGAAGACGTTCAGACTTCCTCATGATTCTTTTTTTTTTCCCCTTTCCTTCGGTCGTCCCTCCTTTGGGTCTTCACTACACGTTCATACCTGTAATATCACAATAAACTGCATCATGATATCATTTATCACAATATCGATGTTTTAAACATCGCATCACATCACCCAGCATTAGTTTAAATGAGTTTTTTTTTTTTTTTTTAACCAATCCCATAAGACTGATGTATAAACACTCGGGCTTTTACACTCACAGCGTTTCTTTTATTTTTAAAAAAATGGCATAACATTCTTTAAAACGATTATAAAGTGGCCGAGAAGTGTTTTTTTTTCTTTCTCTCTCTCTCTCTAAGCAGCTTTTCTCCCGATGAACGGATCTGCATCACCTGCGGAGTACGAACGCCGTATTACGACCTCTAATTCTATTTCAGTGCTCAGTCTTTGACGCAGGAGCCTTTAACCGAGCCTGGATTTATCGGCTCATTTTTAAAGGCCAACAGATAAACATTTTTAATGTTGCCTCCGACCGATAATGAGAGTAGAAAGAATGGAGTAATGGAGGTGAATAATAGCACCGCATCCTTTATGCAACTTCCTCTGACCTCATCAGCGGCTCCATTCACGGCTCGGCGTAATACGCAGAAAGATACAAGCGCTCACAACTAATTATCCTACATTATGAAGGCAAGCGGAGAAAACTGTGAAAGTAATGAAAACCTGGTGTGATGAGGATTACTGCGACAAGATGTCATCGCAGTAGTGCAAATGTTTGCACCTTAAAGACGGGCTAAAAGACATGGTGACACATATTTCTTCACTGCTTGTTTTGTTTTTGTATGAGAGGTTTAATAATCTGCCGTCCGGCCTTTGGCTTGTTGGTGCTAACAGCAAAATAAATCCATTGCAAAAATAAACTTTGAATAAAGCAAAAATTCGTTTGCTCTATTCGAACGTGGTTTGAATAAAGCAAACGAATTGAGATGTACCAGTGGTCTACTTCATGAAGCGAGGACTCCGTGAGTGTCTCTGCTGCTCTTCACCACCGAGCACATGCACATGGAGTTTACATCACACCAACTCCACTTTATAATGAGTTTAGTTACAGGTAGCACCTCGAACCAAGCTAGGGTTAGGGTTAGGGTTAGGGTTAACCCTAACCCTATTCCAATCTAACCAGTCCCGACTTCGGTTTTGTACGAGTTCCTGGTCTTGTTGACGAGACTACACTAATACCAGCTGTTTTCATTTGTGCCGTGGTTACCACTGTCACCTTCCACCTCCAGGTTCAAGGGTTCGACTCCCACCTCAGGTCTGCATGGAGTTTGCATGTTCTCCCCGTGCTTGGTGGATTTCCTCCATGTACACCGATTTCCTCCAAAGACCTGCAGATTACATCTTATTGCCATTTTTACAAGTTACAAGAACAAAAACCCACACAATTTAGAACTTACACAACTGGAGAGAATGGCAACACTTTGCATTTTACCCTTGCTTTGTATGATGTCATCATATTTTTGTTTTTATTTCTGTTTACTTTTTAACAGCGGTTGGGTTTCTTTGAATATGGTGTTACCATGACAACCGCCATTTTTTTTTATTTTTTTTTTTACCATCATCAAAATCAGCCAAATTTGTTAGCAGTGCTTGCAAGTTTAGCCTTTAGTTTCATGATCAACTAAAAGATCTTAACAACTTCTTTTAAATAAATACACTCAATAAGTAGTGGGCAACTCAAATGCTTTCTAGTCATGATAAATAAAGCCAGGAGAACTGCTCACAAATCCATGTTGACGTTTGCCGTAGTTGCTGTTGTGTTTGCCGCTAGCGATTCTTTGGCACTAGCATTGCCAGGAAAGTAGAGACGTACATACATAGTGACGTAGTGACATGACTCTCTAACCGATGTTAAAACAAAGCCAGTTCTTAGGAGTTTCATTACTGAACCGGCACCTGGCTCACTTTGGTGGAAAAGGTGTATGACAGTGTTTGTCGTCCATAGCCCCGCCCACTAATCAGTGTTTGTTCATAGCCCCGCCCACTGATCAGTTATATGCAAGTATAGATGGGTTTAAAAATTGAATGAAAAAAATTTGGTGCGAGCACATAAACATTACATCATCTTCATAATCTGGATTAAGGGATTTGTATAAGTTAAATATACATAAAATATGTAACAACAGTTTTTAAATATTTAGTCATTTTTGGCATATTAATTTAAATAAAACAAAACAAAACGTTTGGTGTATCTTATATGAAAAACATCAAATAGTATTTAATATAAAGTAATATATTGATTTAGTAATAGACTTCATATGTTTTTTTTAATTTAAATTTAAATATATTTCTGAAAATATTTAATTGATCTGAATTTATATTAGAGCAATATCAAGGATCAAGCTTGTATTAAATGTTTTTTTATTAGACTGGTTTTATTTCTGCCTCTCCGAGCGCTCATGTCTGACAGGCGAAATGTAAAACTTTTGTTTTCCTCCTGCTTCATTTTTATAATATTACACCAGTAGCGTCTCCGCCTGGAGTCCGGGCCCAACGGTATTTCTTGAGACTTTGCGTCTCGACTCTTAACCGAATGTTGCACCAGATTTGCCTCATCTGTTAATACGAACAGGGTCAGCACTTTGAATGGATGAGTTCTATTCCCCACGTGCACCTGAATGCCAATAAAACTTTAAAAATGCATTAAAAACAAATTTGAGTGCCACGAGGTTCAAACCAATCGCAATGCCTCCCGTCGACGCCGCTCCCTCGAGGTCCTTGTACGTTTTATGATGCCCCGACTTTCAGACTTGCAGTGCAGTGAAAAGGTGATGTTCCTCCTACGTCTTATGAAAAATTAAATCCGAGCCAAAACAAACAAGCCGGCCGGCTCGTACCGCGATCACGTCGTCGGGCAAATTGTCCAAATTAATCAGGAAAGTATTGATCGGGAAGCGGTAGCGCTGCCACGTGTCTGCATATTAATATGAAAAGGCCATTTCGTCCCCCGTGTTTAATTTCTTTATATCTTCATAATTGATTAATGTTCCATTGTGAAGAAGAGATGAATAATTTATAAGTCCAATAGCCTTTGGCTAATGAGAAAATGCTTAATTCCGGAGAACGTGTTTTATGAGAGCCCCGTTCAGCCGATACCGGTGACGTATTAAACGTATCCTCCACGTCGGCCCCGTGGACCGAGACTCGAGTCAGCTCCTGGATAATTACGCTAAAATGGAATAATGATAATGAAAGATTGAGGAGATCTTGTTGAGAGAAAGCAGCTGATTGTTAGCATCTGTTGCATTGAATTGATGAATGCGTGTTGAGATTAACACCCACCATCTTTCTCTCTCTTTCTCTCTCACACACACACACACACATACACACAAACACAATCTCGTTGCCAGTCTGGCTCATTGAGCCTTATTGAAAATGTGCCAGGAACAAAACGGAGCAAATTGAATAAACAGCACTTATCCTTAACAAGGAACGTAATTAAATATGCAAATAACCGCAATAATATCGTTAACCTTGGCAACGCGTCAGGGACTCTCGAACACACTCGTGCATCAGGATCAAAGCTTGGAAGTTTGCCAGCACGTTGTCACACGTCTGTTTCCGTGCTTTTATTCCCGCATTTAAATGAACTCATAATACCGCTAATGAATCCCTTTTGTGCTCAGTTTGTGTACCTTGTAATCGTAATGAGGCGCGAATATCATTAGACTCGAACGTCATCAGCTGGTCCACGTCTGCTTGCTTGTTTATTTATTTATTTACCGTAATTCCGGGCTGTCGCGGCGTCCTCAGAGAGGTGCCACTCACTCACCCGCTAATTAATCCATAATGTGGCCTATTGGGACTCTTTTCCAAGCTTGTCACGGTTCCAGCTTTTCTCTGGCTCTGGCACCTCGCGCTCTTCACTTCACTCCATCGCTCTTTTCCCTGCAGGATGTTGAGAGCGGGACGCAGATGCCCTCTTCAGAAGAGACGCTCTTGTTTTTTTTTTTTTCCCCGCTAAGAGCTCTCTCTAATCTGCACAACGGCGAGAGCTAATTTGTATTTGCATCTAAATAGACGCCGTAATTTTCATCAAGCTGAAAGATGATTGAGCCACCACGGGCAACCCTTCGAGTAATATATTGATCATATTAGCAAGTGCTCGTTAGCTAAAGCTTTTGTTGTTCTTATGTAATGCAAAAAAGATTTGTTTTGACTTTGGGAAATCTAACATAAAAAAAAACATTATATAAAAAAAAGAAAAACAGCTTCCTTGTTAATTACATTCAATCTTGAAATTTCTATATCAGGAAAATCTATTATGGCATATCACAATATTGATGGACACCAAACAACCACCTGCCTAATGTGGAGAAGTTCCCCTTGTGCCCTCAAAAACAGCCCTGACCCACTGAGACCTGCACTCCGCTAGTCCTCTGAAGGTGTGTGTGTGTGTATCTGGCACCAAGCCGTCAGTAGCGGATCCTGTGACTTGTGAGGTCGGGCCTCCATGGATTGGACTTGTTTTTCCAGCGCGTCCCACAGATGCTTTATAAGATTGAGATCTGGAGAATTTGGAGGTCGGGTCAACACCTCAAACTCTTTGTCACGTTCCTCAAACCGTGTGCAGTGTGTCAGGGGGTATTATCCGATCGAAAAAGGCCACTGCCATCAGGGAACACCGCCTCCACGATACTTGGTCTGCAGCGATGTTTAGGTACTGTAGGTGCTGCATGTCAAAGTAACATCCAGATGAAAGGTAGGACCCAAGGTTTCTCAGCAGAACATCACCCATGGCATCACACTGCCTCTGCCGGCTCACTTTCTTCCTATACTGCATCCTGGTTCCATCTCTTCCCCAGGTAAGCAAGGCACGCACACCAGGTCCACATGATGTAAAATAAAATGTGACCCATCAGACCCAGGCCTCCTTCATCCATTGCACCGTGGTCCAGTTCTGATGCTCGTGCGTGGACTGGAATTTCCTACAGTCAACCTGAGACTCCAATAATGAACTGAAATATTCCATATTAACTTAAAGACATCATCTCTTGGTGGTCTGAGCCCCTTAACACACAGTATGACTGCAAACAATCCCTGCTTTCTGTTATCACCCAAATGAGGATGCGTTCCCTTTTGAGTCTGGTTCCTCTCAAGGTTTCTTCCTACTGTAATCTCAGGGTGTTTTTTTTTTTTCTTTCACCGTTGCCCTCAGCCTGCTCATCAGGAACAATATGATCGTTTTGATTCATACACATTTTTCACACGACATAATTTTCTTTTGATTGTGTAAAGCCGCTCTGCGACAATGACAGTTATTTAAAGCGCTACACAAATAAAATTTTATTTAATTTAATCGAATGTGTCAATTGTTGGTGCTTCTGGTGGTGGACACGTGTCTGTATGGGCACCCTGACATGGTATGCAACAAACTACAATGCGCTGTGCATTTTTGACTCCTTTCTTTTGGAACCATTCGCTTTTTCAGCACTATAGTAACCCTTCTGTGGGATCGGACCAGATGGACTAGCCTTTGATCTTCACACATATAAATGAGCCTTGGGAGTCCATGAAACTGTCAACTGTCCTTCCTTGGAGCATTTTTTGTAGATCCTGACCACTGCAGATCGGAAGACCTGCTGTTTTGGAGATACGCTGATCCAGTCATCTTGACATACAATCTGGACCATGTCAGAGTCACTAATCTTCTTATACTTGCCGATTTTCCCTTCTTCCAAAACATCCATTTTGAGACATGACTGTTCACTTGCCACTGCTTGACCGGTGCCAAGATAATCAACGTTATTCATTTCATCCTGATAGTGGATGGTGTTGTAGCTGATTGGGAAAACATGGCTTTGTAAAGTTTTAAAAGACCAATTTTTCAGAATATAAGCTTTTCGGAAATGCTAAGCAGCCAAAAGTAACAAAAAGAAAGTTTGTGGAAAGTTGTTAGGTCGTATTATTTGAGGTAAGCAGGTTTTCAGCATCACAGGAACAAACAATATGATTAAGTGACTCCTTTTGAGAACCGCTGTCCTGTCTCAGAGCGAGCGAGAGAGAGAGAGAGAGAGAGACAGAAGCACCGCCATGGTGCCCCGCCGTCTCACTCAAATCTTGAGGAGGTTGCAATATTTTAATCCCATTTCTGCCGTGTCGCCTTCGCTCCTGGCCACTTTGCATAAGAAGTGTCCATTACGCTCACTAATGGCAACGTGCGCTTGGAACCGAGCTGGAGGTCCGTGCATTAGAGGCTAAAAAGCACACCAACATGGCCTAATGGGAGCGCGTCGCCATGAAACGATAATTCATCAGATTTGCTGATTCGTCAATCCTGCGCCCCGGTCTGATTGTGTGTGTAAAATGATCTGGCCTCTAATTACAATCCATCTCATCCGAATTGCAAATGGAGGTGTCCGGCTTAAGTAGAGGGAAAAACAGATTAACTTTGAATATTGTCGCAGGACGGGAAGCAAAAGATGAAATAGCATTCGAAGGCACCCCATTAGTCTAAGTGGTTTACTTTAAAAGTGATCCTAATGTCTCGGAGCAGCCTTACTTTAATCGCACTTTGACTTTAACCTGTAAAGAAGCGCTAACTGTTTAGCACCTCAGTTGGTAGGCTAACATGCTAAACAGTCGCTATAAGGTTCAAAACATTTTAGAAACTATAATGATTGGAGCAGGAACTAAAAAGAAACCAAGGACTGTGGTCCTCCTACACTCTTTGTAGTGAAAACACATCCATTTGATGTTCCTGTCTTCAAGAAAATGCATTTGTGGTGGACGTGTGCTTGTTGTAAGCAGGGAAAGCTTGCTGAGGGAGACGAGAATGGTCCAGAGTTTCTATGAAGGTGTCTGTGGTGGAAACATGGCAGCCTTCAGCCTGCTGTCTGAGTTACACAAGAAGGTTCTTATGGTGGAAAAACCTGGAGCTTCTGCGCTCCCGAGTTTACAGTATGAGCTCCTGAAAAGCTTCTTATGGAGATTACAAATAATGTGCAAGTCCCTGAAACTGATGGAAAACTGCATTATTAAAAGTTTGACGATGGTGGGGATGCACCTATACTTGGATTCCTGAACAAGCCTTCTGAGATAGACATGCAGGATTGTTTTGTGAAATGAAATATATACAAAAACAGTTCTTTCAACGTACATGTTTTACAAAATAATACCACTATATAAATATACCACAATAATACCACTATATGTGACTTCCTGAAGAAAGTTCTTGTGGTGGAAACACACCTACTGGAGATGTCTTGAGTTCTTAAGAACATTTAGAGGCCCTGTGGTGGAAAATACCTGGACGTTCTATGTTCTTGAGAAGGTTCAGGGCTCCTGAGGGAAACATGCCTGTTTTAAATTTCAGTGTTCTTAAAAGGTTCCTATGTTTGAAATGTAACTACCGTGTAAGATTCTGAAAAAGATGTAAAACTGCGGTGCAAACATTTCTCTTGGACAGAATTCAACTTAATTGGCTTTTCCAGTCCTGAAAAAGCCCTCTGAGATAGATATATGCTGGGTGACTGAGAACATATGTACATGTGTGGTGGGAATATGCCAGTTTCATGTTTCTGGCTTCTAGAGTGACATTACACCTGCTTGGTGATTTCCTGATGAAGGTTCCTAAAGTGGAAACATACAGTACCTGGATATCCTGGGTTGATGAGAAGGTTGCTATGGTGGAAGTGTACCTGTAAGCTCCTGAAAAAGATGGGAACCTGTGGTGGAAAGAATTCTTTCCCTGGAAAGAATTCATCTCAGTTGTCAGTATTTTAACATACGCGTGGTGGGGGGAATATGCCAGTTTTCCAGAATAACCCAGTTTCTGGGTTCTTGAATAGGTTCCTAGATTGACATTACAACTGCGTGGTGAGTTCCTTAAGAAGGTTCATGGGGTGAAAACATACCTAGATATCCTGGGGGTTGTTTAGAATGTTCAGGGTTCCTGATGTTTTTCCTTGCCACTCGGCTTGCTCATCAGGGGCTGTCTGACCATTTCGACTCATACAAGTTCACATTCCATACAAACTTAAATAATTCCTTCGATTGTGTAAAGCTGCTTTGCGACAATGACAATTGTTAAAAGCGCTATACAAATAAAATTGAATTGAATTGAATGACCTGGGTTTGTTTGAAGGTTGCTATGGTGGAAGTGTCCCTGCTGTGTCTGCTCCTGGAAAAGGTGGAATCCTGTGGTGAAAATGCTTCTCTTTAAAAGTGTTCTTGATGTGGAGACCTACCTGGATGGCTTGGTTTCTTGAAAAGGTTGACAGTTCCTGAGTGGGAAACATACCTGGATGACCTGCGTTCTTTGGAAGGTTTAGGGTTCCTGATGTGAAACCTACCTGCATGACCTGGGTTTGTGAGAAGGTTGCTACGGTGGAAGTGTACCTGCTGCGTAAGCTCCTGAAAAAGGTGGAATCCTGTGGTGGAAACGTTTTTCTTGGAAAAAAAAAGCATGTCTACTATCAAGTTTGAAAAATTCATACTAATCAGCTGGAGTATTAAGATGTTGAGTTCTCTTTTTCTGCCTTTTTCTTTCTTTGATTTTTATGCAGAATATTACATTTTAAATCGTAAAAGTGGGATGCTTTTTATGATAACGTTGGATGAACATGGTGACCTACATCATCTTTCCACATCACCTCATCATCTCCAGCTCTTATCTCTGCAGCTGTAAAGGTTTGCCTGTTCCACAGAGAACCTGGTTGTACCTTACATGTGATTAAACCAATTCAGTATTATGGAATGTTTTGAGGTTGGGGGAGTTGAGAAGAGATGGAAGGAGGGATGGGATGGGATGGGGGGGAGGGGCAACATGTGCATTTCTGTGCCACATGTGTTATTTTTGAAGACTGACAAGAGAAAGTCTTCAGTGTGTTCATGTTCCAGGAAATGCGGCGTTAAAAGACGAGACGTGGCGTACATCAAACCCTCGTCATGTCGCACATGTACTCTGAGTCATGCTGGAATGAATATTAATGAGAGCGGAAACGATCCCTGGGAAATGTAGCTTAGCGACGTAGCTCAGCTGGCACTGAAGGGAGGAGGAGGAAGAATTCCCAGGTCACAAGCTTTGGTTTTTCCTTCTTGTTAAGCCACACCCTCTTGGTTATGGGGAGAACACAATAGGTTTCAATCTATTGACAGATTGAAACTTTTTAGATAGTGGTATTATTTTGTAAAACATGTATGTTTAAGGAAATGTTTTTGTATATATTTTTTACAATAATATTACAGGTAGGTTTTTTTTTTTTTCTTTTAGAAATTGTCTACCATTTTATTGTTATATTAATCAAAATAATAATTGACTGATTCATCAGATTTATTCATTTTGGAGCTAAATTTAAATGTAGAGCATCTACAATAACATGGCTGATGATCACGGCTCTACCTGGTCGACTTTTTCAAATGTTCAGGATTGATTAATCAAAAAAAAAAAAAAAAACCCACTAATTGGCCTTGATATGTTTACATCTAGCTTTAATTAACTCCGAATTCACTTCCAATTCACGGCGTCTTCGTCGCATCGGCAAATCCTTATTGATTTATGCGATTCTGGGTTTATCTTGTCTTTTGTACATAAAATTCACATCTGCTGTTCAAATGGGAAACGGTGCCATCGATTTCCTTAACTTGAGCCCAAACGCTAAAGATTTTTGGATAAGCTTTCTCATTACTTAAGCCAAAATCAATAAGGAAGAGCATGTTTTAATGAATGAGCAGTTTGAACAGCACGCTGCAGATACGCGGCCCGCTTCATCCAGCGCTCCACCAATCGATCATCAAGGTTGCTTAAGCGAGCTCCAATTGGTTGACATTGTGGTTTTCTTTTTGTGTCAAAACTCTCAGCGTCGAGAAAAAAAAAGGAAAAGTCAAAGGAGCTGCAGAGGGGGAAAAGAAAACAAAAATAACGTTTCTCATGCAGACTCACGTGAGAGTGAGGACTCGGTTATTAAGACCTACGTGAAATAAATACAGTATGTCAATTGTTTATAGGAACGTACACTTACACTAGCGCCACTTTGCATAACTGAATAAAACAACGAAGTGGCAACATGGACCTGTGCAATTATTTAATCACAAAAATCTGACAAGTCTGTTATTACAGGTTATAAGATAAATCTTTATTGATCCTGAGGGAAATTGCTGATTAAAGGTTATACACGCAAAGTCAGGATTTTATGTCAGGATTGTCATTTTAAGTATAAGTTTATTTTTTAAAGAACTTTAAAGGTGACAAGTAAATATAAGCAAATCCTTTTAGCGAGAGCATCTACGCTTTTATTTCAGAAATATGTTTGAAAACAAAACGGTACATTTAATATTTAAATATCGCAGTTTAAATCGCAATTGCATTATGTGTCAAAATAATTACAGCGTGATTTTTTTTAATAAAAATTTAAATCACGCAGCATTTTTTTTTCAAATCACTAATATACCCAGACTTGTCTTTAAATTCTTCCGAGCTTTCTTAAGGTTGTAGTTGAATGTGAACAAGTGAACTGACTTCAGACCTCGTTAAAAAGTATTTTATCCCAAATAATCACAATAATCATTTTAACGCCTAAACATTTAAGCGATGCTTAAAATATTAATTTAGCTAAAAGAAAAAAAAATCTAACTTGAGAAATATATGAAAATAAATTAATCTAAATAAATGTTTTAAAATAAGTTTTAAAGAAGAAGAAGTCATTTTAAAATGCAACAATTGTTTGTTGTACTTAGTCATGTGCCTAGGGCTCATTATAATTTTTAAAGGAGAAACACATTTGACACAGAGTTGAAAGGAAAGACTTGTAAGCAAAAAGTAACAGATTTTGCGATAAAAGAAGAAGCACAAAGTGGCACTGGACACTGGTTTTTAATAGCACGGCAGCTTGGAAGATGGACGTCATCTGTTTTTAACACATCAAGTAAATTTGCATTCATTTAATATGATTCATCCTCCTACTGTATGTGTCATATTTATTTCGTACCTTTACAGTTCCAAAAAGTGTTGTGTGTGTCACATTTCATTACACATCTGCGTAAATCAGGTGTGAGTCAAAAAAGAAAAAAAATCTTAAACGGAATACATCTTGAAATTTCCTTTTCTATACCAGGGCTGCACCATTTGATAAAAAAAACAAAAAAAAACAAACAAACAAAAAAAACAATCATATTATGATTTTAATTTCAAACAGCATGTTTAACTATTAAATGCATAATTTATTATTCAGTTATATTTATCCAGGCCAACAGAAAATAATAGCACAGATGATCTATTTATTTATCACCTCAAAAGATATTTTAAAAAAATTCTTCTGATAAACTCTACATAAATTCCTGACTATGCAAATATTACCTGTATTAAATTGCAGCCCTTTGTGATTAGACAATTACACAAGTCTGTTTTTATTTGATTAATTACCTGTAACAGGATTTATTGATTTGAAATTCATTAAATAAAAAAAATATATATCTGTAGTAGCAGTAAAATTACTTTTTTTTACTATTACCTATTATTCATTATGATTATTTTGTAGTTATTATTATTATTATTATTATTATTATTATTATTATTTATTTGAATTCTAAAGTAAAGATTCAGACCGAGAGTAACACACTTCGTGTCGCGCCGTTATATCGAAACAATCCGCGACAGAATTGTTGTAATGAAGTGACGTCACTCTCACATCACCAAAGTTTAACATCCTGAAACTTTTTTATCTCTCTTACACTACAGCACTTTGATAGCGATTAAGAACAACACTTATTAAAGAACACGCCATATTTTTCATAGTTGCATTACACTGATCTCATTTATGTTACAGCAGGTATATCATTCTATCATACAGTAGGCACTCGTTCTCTCAATCGCCTCTCTCTCTCTCTCTCTCTAAAAAAAGACAAAAAAAAGAGCAGCCTTAAAGGACATACACGCTTTTATTAAATGTCTCTTTACAGAAAGTAAACAAATAAACAAATAAAAGTTCCACCTGCTCAAACATATAGAAGAGGATTCGGGCCAGCATAGAATTTTTTTTTTAAATTGAGTTCTGACTTTTTTTTTCAGATACAAGATCTGAATTCTTAGATTAACGTCAGAATGCTATTTATTTATTTGTTTGTTTGTTTGTTTATGTAAGCCTCTTCTGTACAGACATACCCGTTTACACTATAGATGAAATGATAAAAGAAGTAGACTCTGTTTCAGGTGGTAATTAATTCATGTTTCTAATTAATTGTAATGAATTAAGACCTAAAAGTTTTGACTTTGCACATGTTATCATTTTTTTTGTCCTCTAATCTCTCGTACCCGTGTTAGAAGCTCATTAAGAGTTAGTAACTTTGACACGTGATTGAGGTGACCTACATCAAGTCAGAGTAATCACCACACACACACACACACACACACACACACACTTTTGAGGATCACTAACCATCTCCTAAAATCGTCTCATTTGTACGTCTCACAATTTCTTTGAATAAACAGAATCGTCGACGTGAAAGACCGGCTGCGTCCACAGGTATAAGAGGGATTTTCATGAATATGGAAAAGCTCGAGCAGTTTCACAGCAAGGTGGGGG
>QMIH01000013.1:401901-439138 GCA_003987875.1 Clarias batrachus | reverse complement strand
TATATATATATTTTTTGGAAATCTAATATTCTATTTCTGAGTTCTCCCTTTCAGCAGGGTCACCTTAAAAGTTGTTAAAAAATAGCAATTTGCGTCATCTGAAGGAATTTTTCAGGAATCAGGACTCGAGTACCAACGTCCAGGGTGTTATTAGTAAAAGGTTTTCAGACTTTCAGACGAGTTTCTGAGTGTGAGTCCATCAGGTTGCTGGGTCAACTCCCGGGTGGGTTGTTACTGTAGTTTACAGATTGTTGCTTGGGGGCCACACAAAGTTTTGTCACCCCGTTCCTCGAGCAAACTGCGCACTTACTCTTATTCTTTAGCTGATTTTTTACACGCGCTTCCTTTTGTTTGTAGCTTAGCTAGCAAAGCCTCCGTGGTCGTCCTCTCTCAACTTCTGACACATGTCTGTATTCCTCTGAAAGTTTTGTCTCCGGAGACACGGAGTACGGATGGGAATCACCAGTGACGGGCAGTTACGATGATATCACGATACCCGGGTCCTGATTCTATATGTACTGCGATTCTATGCAAGTGTCACGATTTTATACATTTTCAGATCCAACATTACATTTTTTCTGATGATTTTTTTCATCACCGGTCATGACCGATCAAACTGGAAACCAGACGATTCTGGTCTCTGATCGACCGGTGCAACACACAGGAATCTCAAAAGAATTCTGGTTCATTGCTAAAAGCGCTACACTGTACCAATTAAACTGAATTGAATAGGATTGATTCATAACGGAATGATTTTGTTCCTCGGCTCTACTGTTTAGTTTTACACCCTGCTCAGTCTCCTCAGACTCAACAGCGGCCCCAAACCTCACTCATGTCGATCAGGAGGAAGCACACTCGCACTACACAGGGGTTTCAGCATGAAAGCAAATTCAAATCATTTCGTTCTATAAAATAAATAATCATAAATAGTAAAATAGTGTGGTTTGTCGTTGACCTCGTAAGCCAGACAGGACCGTCCCGCACCACGCCCAGGTCTGACTTTAGACTCGCCTTCAAATCCATCATTAGTGTTAGTGTGAAAAGTTTGGCCACGCCTTCTCTCATCATTTTCAATGTTGTCGAACCACGCTGAGGGAACCTGAAGTCTCCTCTGAACAGGTGAGATGTTGAGATTCTGCTTGAGCTCCATGACGTGTTCCTGTCGGCTCTAATCTGATCTTCTCTTGTTTAATCTGAAGCTGGGAAGACTTTCTCTTGCTCTTGCTCTTCCTTTTGCGTTTGATGCTTTTTGCGACTGCACCTGACGCTTCTTGCAGTTTTCCAGAGCTTCCTGTCTCACAGTCATGAGCAACAGCACTAGTGATCCTCTGTACTTCATTCCACCATCCCGTGTTATTCCGTGTGTTCTTTCCTAGTTTTATCTTTAGGTTTGTTCTACAAACATTTCACCTCTACTGTAGATATTGTGTTTTAATAGTTTATATAACTATTTAGTTTTTATTTCATGCTTTCTTTGGTTGTAGTAATTCCTACACACTCGGTAATAGTTTGGTCTTCGTTTTCCATCACTGTAACTTTGATTAAAGGAGTTTTGTTTGGTTTTTTCTTTAACCCCATGCACCCGGACTCCGGACCGATAGCTATAAAAGCGTCTAGTTTTCCCCTCTGCATTTAAAAGTGTTTTCTCCAAACATCACGTTCAATCTTCGCTCTGCATCTTGATGAAACACGAGACCTCTTATTTTTTCCCCCTTCTTGCTGGAACCGAGTTTTAAATCCTGCACCATGTTTCAATAATACGCTTGTTTTTTTTTGTTGTTTTTTGTTTTTTCCTTCTCTCAAACACACTCCCATAAGCATCACTTTAATGGACAGAATGTGCGAAAAACACTTTAATCTCTCGTTCACACGGATGCCGTTGTCACAGAAGCGCAGTTTTACCGTGTCATCGGCGGCTCGCGCTGCACAACTTAAAAAGGAGCAGGTGTTCAAAACCCGCCGCTGTTGTCAGAAATGTTTCGCTGTTTTAGCTATCAGAAGAAGCAGGTTTCCGAGCTGGGGGCTGTTTGGAAGTGCAGGGTTTTTTTTCTTTCTTTCTTTTTTTTTCCTTTTTTAAACTCTTCCCCTATCCTGGAATTCCCAGTTCACCTGCTAGCGTATGAAAGCTGCGCTGATGTTCCTGCGTTCTTTGTTCCACGAGGTCTGTAGACCTGACAGTGATGTGAAGTGATGTGACGAGCGTTGTTTTTGTCAACGGAGCCGATTCCTGCCACATCAAAATATTATTATCTCTCATTCTTTTACAGAATTGTAAGAATTATATTTCTTAGAAGAGTGGTGAGAGATTTCTATAATAATAATAATAATAATAATAATAATAATAATAATGAATGTTAGGGCTTGACATTGTATTGTTTGCTAATAAACTCAGTTGATATTTCACACACGTGAACTCTCTCTATGTGACATTATACTGTAATGATGGGGTCAAATACTTTGTCCTTTTTCTTCCTCCTTTTTTTATTTTTATAATTAGACTATTTAGTAAGTTGTTCGAAACCAAATTTAACCTAAACAACCAACCAACCAAAAATAAATAAATAAAACTTTTATAATACACACACTCGTCATCAACTAAGAATCCTCCATATTAAGCGCACACACTCACTCACTCATCATCTATACGCTTAATCCTGTATTCAGGGTCACGGGGGCCTGGAGCCTATCCCAGGACTCTCCATCGCAGGGCACACACACACTCATTCACACAGTACGGGCTGCTTGGGAACGCCGGTTAGCCTAATCTGCATGTCTTTGGACTGTGGGAGGAAACCCACCAAGCCCAGGGAGAACATGTAAACTCCAAGCACACAGAGACGGGAACCGAGTCTGGCCGGGATTCGAACCCGGACCCTGTAGGTGCAAGGCGACAGTGCTGACCACTACACCACCATGTCGCCGGTCCATATTATGCTATGTTCAAATATTTCACTATATTTCTTATTTTTTAAATAGTCACTGTTTTAATATTACTGTACTGTCAATTCAATAAGTAAAGTCAGAGTTAACATGACTGATGTGTGTAAACAGAACGTTACACCATCTGATGTTACTGCATATTAGAATGTGTGCTGTTTTATTAGCATTAAATTAAAAAACCTGAAACAAGGCTTTACAAAAAAAAAAAAAATCAAGACAAAAACTGAATGTTAAGAATCAAAACTGGCAAAGAATAATGAAAACTAGGAATGAAAAATAATCCCCCAAACAACCCCCCCTCCCCTTACACACACACACACACACACACACACACACACACACACACACACACTATATGTATATGATTTATATCATTTATATATATTTTTTCTTTTATGATCAGAACCTGCACAAACCTTTCAGGCATTAAATTCCGTTAAAAAACATCCATATTCTTTTAAATATTCTTTTATATTATTTCTATTATATTCTATTTAATATATCTATCTATTTATTAGTTTCTTCTATTACTTCAATTCCCTGCCAGATTAATAAAATTTTAAAGCAGTCGCAGCAGAAATCTTTCAGTGTAAAATATTGAAGGTTCCCAGAGAAAATGATGAAATGATTATTTGTTTGCAGTAATACACTTGGGTGTTGCGCAGGCCGAACAAATGTTTTTTGTTTAATTTGGTTATTTAGCAAAACACAATAAGACAATACACACTTTTGTTAGATAAGAATACCACTGCACCCGGAACGGACAAATAAACTAGAGGAGGAAATATTCTTAAATTGGATTGATTATCCATAATTGTAGGCAATGCATGAAAAAGTTTAAAGTTATTATAATATCATAAATAAAATAAGTGATAGAGCGGATTTTTATTATTACAGGGAGTGTTCAAGTCAAACTACGACTTTTGATTGCGCAAAATAACAGAACACGGTTATGAGAGTAATAAAAACTCCCTTTATTTCTCTCTATAATCTGCTGCTACACTAATGCACTTATCCCAGTGTTTCACCGCTGCTTGGACACCAGCAGGGTAGAAAGTTTTCTCAGTACGCTGGAGCTGTGATCGGACTTCCTCTGGCCTCCCAGGAACTCCTTTAATGGCTTTTTCAAACATGTGGAAATGTCTTGGCGTGAACATCGGTTACGAGAAAAGTCCCGGTTTGACTTGAACACCCTTTGTCATCAGGCCCTCTTTTTTTTCCTCTTATTTATTTCACTTAGAGTTGCCACCACACACACACAAGACCAGCACACACCCTACACCCAGTGAAATGAGGTAAAGACCCGCCCACGTGCCCCCCCCCATGAGAACACGCCTCATTTTAATCTCCCTGCACGGCCGAGCAGCAGCGATGCACGATAACGAGCCGCGCTCTGTCCCGCCGAGGATTCTGGGTTCTCGCTCTCCATTTAAATACGTTTTAGCGTCGGCGTGTGAGAAGGATGAATTTAGGTTCTCATGGCTCTCCCTGAATAATAAATGAGAACATTAAGGAAGCATACTAATGATGATTATAATTGGGTTTGGTTTCTTGCTTTAAGCGTTTTCTTTTCCCCTTTCTTAGGGACGTTTCGTTTCTTTTTTCCAAGCGCTTTGTCCTTGACAAAACAAAGTCGTTTGATTTTAACTGCCGCTGATTGCGTCTCGTAGGCTAACTTTTAACTCTCTCTTTTCTTAATCTTTCTGTTTTTTTTTTTTTCTTTGAAAGTGCAGTCAGCTCCTTTACTTTAATAGCTTCACTAATGCGTGATGGAAAAGTGACCACAATCACTGGATCAAATTGAATAATAATAATAATAATAATAATAATAATAATGCTCTTGAATAATTGATGCGTGCGGTATGAATAGCGGAGCGGCCGCTGAGTAATTTTGCGATGAAGTGTGAAAGTGTTGATCGATGAAGTGTGTTACTGCAGGCTCGTTCCCGGGATCGAGTTGCGCACCGCAGGCCTGCGTGAAACTGCAGCGGTGGGAAGAAGAAACCTGCTTCTTTATTCTCGCGGGGCCTGAGGACGCGACGCGGTGCGTGTTGGTGCAGGACGTACGGTTACACGCGATACAGCAGCTCTGTGTGTCTGGGAATCTTAATACCGGACTGAACCGCGTCTTTTGTCTCGGGTTCATCCTGTGACGTCGTGACGTGGAGGTTTTTGTGTGTTTATATTTACGTTTAGTTTTCTTTATTCCTCCATCCTGCAGGTCGAACCGCACATCCACCTGAACGCTTACCGCCATCTGCTTTTCCTCTTCTCTTCAGTCGGCCTGCATTTTATTTTGTTTTATTTAATCACCTTCCCTCCTTCTTCCTTTCAGTTGCTTTTCATTCTTCCTTCTCATTTTAACATTTTGTCCTTAATGTCGTCATCTTTCTTTTCTTTCTTCCTTTTTGTCTTTCTTCCTGTCTTTATGTTTTTTGTTTTGGCCTTTTCTTTCTTTCTTTCTTTCTTTCTGTCACCTGCGATTTGTCATTTATTTACTCGTCTTCCTTCTTTTTTTCTTCTTCATTCTTTACTTTTTTCTTTCTTTCTTTTCTTTCATCTGGCTCATTTCTTTGTCCTTAGCTTATCTTCCATCCTTCCTTCCTTCTTTCTTTCTTTCTTCTTTTTTTCCAGGCATTTGTCTGTCTTTATTTATTTATGTCTGTATTTTATTTGACCTTTTACTCTTTTTTCCTTCTTTTCTTTTACTTTATTCCTTTTTTTCTTTTTTTTTCCGTCTGTATTTTACCGGCATTTAGTCATCTTTTTCTTTTATCTTTTTTTAAATTTCTTGGTTCCTTACTTTCTTCCTACTTCACTTTCACTTTCTTTCCTTTGCTTTTCGTTCCCCTGACCTGCTTGTGTTTTACTTTTTTATTTACAGTGTGCGTCTTCCTTCCTGCTTTCTTCTCTCCTTCATTCTTTCCCTTTATTTTGTCCTGTACTCAGTCATCCTTCATCCTCTCACTTGTCCTTTTTTCTACCTGCATTGATTTATTGCTGGTCTCTTATTTACAGATGGATTGAAGGATTACTCAAAGGATTTTTAACATAATAAAAGACGTGTTTTAGCCTTTAATGATTAAATTCACCTAAAATCTCACTTTTTGAGTTCCTTCATGTTGTCATTCCTTCTTTTCATCACGTTACCACAAAAAAGCTTGAACTCCTCTGTACTGAAGACGTCAAAAAGTTCATCCTCTGACTGGTATAAAGCGCTAACACTGGAGACTCCTTCCTTCAGGATTAAGTAAACCTCCTCCTATGATGTGTTCTCATGAAGATGCTTATGGCCGTTACTCAGGGCCGAAATGTTAGAATCAGTGTTATTGGAAAACGGAGCGTTTCTCTGTTTCACTGTTTAACTTCAAAGTCTCGTCACATTGATTTGTAGCGACACTCAGCTCCTGTCTCTCTCTCTCTCTCTGTCTGTCTCTGTCTCTCTCTCAGCGGCAGACCAGTGAGGAGAAAGCTAATAGCCCAGGTTTAGACGCCATCCTGCTCCAGTCCAAATTACAGGAAAGGACGGAACAATCTCAACAGCTGCGAGATCAAATTCTCAAGCAGCAGGAGACTTTAAGTAGGGCGAGGCGAAGTCTCCGAGACACCAGCAGAGCAGCTGGCAGTGAGGTAAAGACGGCGCTCCGTCCGTCCGTCCCCCTCCTTTTCCTTTTTTCCATCCTTCTCTTTTCTCTTTAATTCTGATCTGCAAAAAAACAATAATAAGTGCAATAAGTCTGAACCAGCTCCCTGTCCCTCGGAGCGAGGAGGCGATGACCTCCCAGGACGCGGTTTAGCCGAGCCGATCAGGTTAATTTCACACGATCAGAGGTCGGAGACGCCGTGAATCCGCTTTGGCGTTCCTCTAAAGAGCCGGATTATAGTTATTATTATTATTTCACTCCCGATGGAGCTCGGAGTTTAAGACGGGTTAACTTAATTTTCTCAAATGTTTATCCATACAGATGTTATTCTTCTGCAGTTCAAAAAACACATCTGTTTAACCTAATAACCCCTGGAATAAAAAATGTAATCTATCTGCAACAAAGTCCGCCATAGGTCTTGATTAATTAGCTTAATTTTTTTCTAAAGCAAGCAGCGCGGTGGTTAGTCTGAACCCCCGGCCGCGTTCCAGCCCCGACATCTGCTTCTGCTTTAGAGAGAAAACCTCGTCTCTGATCTCATATGTTGAACTACTGTAACTTTGCCACTGTCCATTTCCTGTCGGAGGGGTAAAGGACGGGGGCGGAGTGAGGGGGGGGGAACAATAATAGGTTTTGTTTCAGCGAACTTCCTGCGTTAGTGCAGCTGAACAAATAGCTTTAACACTTGAGTTTGAAAGACGTCCTCCGTCTGCGGGGTTTAGCGAGCGCTCAGATATTTATTGCTCCGGCCGTTCGGGATCGCGGCGCTCCCCATTCCCCCTCATCACCGACTCGACCACGGCACTTCATCTAATCATTTAGTGCACGTGTAAACCTTCCATCTAAAGACGACCCTGTTCATGCAAAGACTGGGAAAAAGTTAAAACAAGACTTTTTATTTTCAAACATTAGTTTTCAGCTTGTGAAGCAGATGAACAGAATTAAAAAAAAAAAAGTAAAGTATGAGAAGTGAGTGTAAGCTGATTATTTTGCTGTCATATGCTCTGACTACATGGGATTCAAACACACAACCTTCTGGGTACCACAAACACATTAGCTGCATTTATTCATTTGTTTGTTGCATTTACTTCTTTCTTCTTCCTTTCTTTTGCCTTCCTGAATTTTTGTCCTTTATTTTGTAGTCTTTTTTCTTTTCTTTCTTTGTCAACGTGCCTGCAATTTTATTTTGTCCTTTTAGTCTCTGCCCTTCCTTTCTTTTAGGTGTGTCCTTCTACAATTTTCTGTAATTTATTTGGTTTTCATTCTTTCTGTTTTATTTTTTAATTTCTCCTTACTTTCGTCTTTTTTAAAAAAAAATTCTGTCCCTTCCTTTGATCTGCCTCAATTTTTTTCTCCATTCTCTGTCTTTCCATTTTTTTCTTCCTTCCAGTTACCTCTCTTTTTTTTCTTTCTTCCTTTAGTTACTTCATTCCTTTATTTAATCCCCTTCCTTCTTTCTTTTAAATTTCTTTCCTATATTTTTTATTTCCCTTCCTTCCTTTCTTTCTCCTGATCTGCTTTTATTAGTCATTTTTTCGTTTCTTCCTTTCCTTCATTTGACCTGACTAACTTTTTTATCCTTTACTTAATCATTATACATCTTTTTCTTCCCTCCTTATTTTTTTTTTTTGACCTGCATGTATATTATTTTGTCCTTTATTTAGTCTCCTTCTTTTCTTCATCTTGATACAGTTTATTTTTTGTCCACAACATAGTCATCTTCATTTGTATTCTGGCCTTCATTTATTTATTTATTCTTCTTCATGTTCCTGGGTTCTTCACATGTTCTCGAGGAAGTGTTGGGGTGATTAAGGGTTCTCAGCTCTCAGAAAATAGTTCTACTTGAAGTAATTAAGCAGATAATAACAAGGAGTGTGTTGGAGTTTGTACTGCACACCCACCCTGTTAACACTTTGGGAGGTTGAGGTTCTTCATGGGTTCTTTAAATGATTCAGATGAAAATATGGTTTAAATATGGAACACTTTCCTGATAGCAAACATTTTCCTTTTGTGTTCTACATAGAAATTACATAATAATAATAATTTTTTTTTTTTTTAATGAAAAGTGTGTGTTTCTGATGTGTATTAGATTAGAGGAGACGACAGTAAGACGAGAGGTTCAGTTGAAGTTGGTGGAGAGAAGGGTTCCGCTCGGCACAGCGGCGGCCATGATGGATTCACTACCCACAATGCACCGCACCTGTCTTAGTGGCTAGAGTGAGAAGATCTAGTTGTGTGTCTGCGAGATGACTTTGCACTTCTCATTTCACACACACACACACACACACACACACACACGCACAGCCTTCAGCGCTAAATCTCTGCAGTCTAACTGTCGCTACACACTGATATCTCACAGCGGGCTCGTGATAAAGGCGCTCTTTTTTTATTATTTCATTTTTTTTTCCCGGGCATCAATATTGGATGTGTTTGACAGTCGCTCGATTTGTTTGTCGGCTGGTTTCATATCACACTCATTCCCTCTCTTCTCTCTGTTCTCTTTACGGAGCGACTGCACGTCAGTTGGGATTCTCTCTGTCAGCGTTTGAAGCGGGCGGAGACGCACGGGGGAGACGCGTACGCAGCCGATTGATTTTTAAAAATACCTCCTCCTCCTCCTTGATTCCTGTCCGTAATGCTCCTCCAGTCTGCTTATTCCCCTCCGCCTGAGAGCGAGGCAGTGACGGAGCCAGTCGAGCTGCGACTCACCGCTTCCGCTCCTGACACCCCTTTTCCTTTAAGCGGGGGGTAAATAATCAACAAAATCTGGATCCTGTCACGGAATGACAACGGCTCCTGACGAGCGCGGTTCATAAACCTAATCCACGTTTTTACGTTTATTTGACGGAGAACCCCGCTGCTCGTGAAGCACACTGTACGATCGTTCAGCGCTGCCGAGTTCTGGACGCTGATTGGTCGGAAGCTGTTGGTTAGTTTTCTAAAACAGCGGCTCTGAAAGTAGTGCGTGTTTGTTTATAATGAATCCGCCTGTATAGTATGTTACGGTTTCTATAGCAACAGATGCGCAGATTGTCCGTAAAATAAGGGTGTATTATAGACTTTTATGGAAGGAGTCTCCAGTGTCAGTGCTTTTGCAGCAATCAGACTTAAAGCTGTGACCTGAAGTATTGAGACAACTTCAGGACAGACGAGTTTACACTTCTTTGCATTTCCTTAGTAGCTGAAGTTAATAAGCAGCGTTTGTTTTGTTTTTTATTTTTGTCTCTTATTAACTCTTATTTGAGGGAACGGCTCATACAGTATTTATACAGGTTTATACAGTAGCTGCTATAACAACCCAACTGTGGACGTAACATGTTTCATTGATGTTACGCAGTATCAAATCTAGCTATAAATGGATACAGATTCTAATGTTCACTAATAAATAAATGATTTGCTATGTTATAAGAGGAATAAAACATTTTAGGAGGTGCCTTTTAGGATGTAGTGAAGCTCGGACCCCTGACCCCACCGATCATCATCGGACTCAGAGCCTCAACCACCCGCGACACCGCTGCGCTTAGCTTGTACTTGTACTTTATTTGTCTACAAAATAATTTGTTCAAGTCAAACCGGGATTTGTGATTTTCAGAAATTTCGGGCGTAAAGTCGATTGACATTTAAATAATACGTCAAGTACAGTACAGTGATGAGACTCTCTCGATCATGGCTCCGGCCTACTGAGAAAACTCTGCACAATCATGTCCCGGTTTGACTTGAACGCCCCATACTGTATATACTGTATATAAGAATGCGCAAAAATCTCACCTTCTACTAAAGCAGTTTTCCAAAGATTGCACATTTGCATTAATTAAACAACCCTACTGTATGTACATCCTTCTTTTTTTTTTTTTTCTGCCTGCACTTTATATTGTCCAATGTCCATAAAGTTACAAATTACCAGAGGTGTGTAGAGGAGCCAAAAAATTATTACTCAGGTAAGAGTAGCTGTACTTCAAAATAATATTACTCAAGTAGAGGTAAAAAGTAGTCGTCCAAAATATTACTCAAGTAAGAATAAAAAAAGTATTAGGTGAAAAGATACTCAAGTACTGAGTAACTGATAAAAATTTCTAAAAAATATTTTTAGAAATGATATATGACTGTATATGCCTATATCTATATATACACACATGCACAATTAATTCTATACTGAAATATACGTATATATTCATAGATTGTTAAAGTAACATTATATGTACAATTAAAGTTAACATATAATCACACAAACTTGGAAAGAAACATTCTATGTTCACCACAAGATTGTACACTAACCGCAAGATCCCGCTAGTAGCAACATGGATTTATGGGCGTTCCGCAAAATTAGAGAAAGTTCCGGAAACTTTTGTTTGCACATGTGCAGTGAGTGTGTGTAGGACGGATTCACAGGTAGGATGAGTTTCTAGAACACCAGCTGAAGGTTTTTTCCCACTATGACCTGATTGGTCAAACAGAGTCATGTGATCATTGTTGCTGCGTCTGATTGGTGAAACAGTCATGCTGTAGATCCACCGGCTGCATGTGTAGAATAAACGGTTAGAAATGTAACGAGTCGAGTGGAGCCGAATGTAGCGGAGTGAGAGTCGCGTTTCTTCTTCACAAATCTACTCAAGCAAAAGTAAAACGTCTGCTGCAGTAAAACTACTCGTAGAAGTCCATTATTTCAAAAACGTTACTGAAATAAATGTAACTCGTTACTACACTCCACTGCAAATTAAATCCAGTTCTAACTTTTATTCCTTATTTAACATATTACAGAACCACAATATCGGCGTAACGCAATCTCATCTTTCTGTTTTCTTCAGTTTTAAAATCCTAATTTGGCTTCATATGCTATTCATCTTTAGCACTTAACCAATTCCTCTGCTTTCCTCTGACATTTCCTCTGAGCGTCGTTAAACACAAAGGTGGTATCTACAGTAGGTGTGTAACGGCGACCCGACGCACGTGCGCTAGGCTTTCTCCGCCGCTGCGCTCGCATTATTAAGGAGCTTTAAAAGCTGCTTTGTTTTAGAGCTCCCCGAGCAGATGCGCTCGCACCCCGGCGTGTTCGGGGCCCCCATGCGCGGATCCGATGCGGTTAATGTCAGCCGCTGTGCAGCGGCGCGCATCGGATGTCAGCTTTGTGAGATGATGCCGCGATGCGTCCTGTTAAATGTGCTTGGGAAGAGTGTAATGCAGTATATTATGCATGCATGAAATGTACAAACACAATGGAATTATGCACTGCTGATATGATACGCGTCTCTCTAGAGCTCTCTCATACACGCAAATATTTCACCTGCCTTTATTTATTTATTTATTTATTTATTTATTTTGCCACGGGCCACATTATGCGCGGCTCTAACGTGTCACGCGTTGACACGTGGCATCCGTCCTGCGCGTGTGTAGGTTAATCTCAGATATTTATTTATTTACCCACTTTGTGTCTGTACTTCAAATATCTTTCAAGCACTTTTGAATTTTTCACATTTTCTTCATTCTCTTGTTTATTTGTCCTCTATATATTATTTTACATACTGTAAGTCTTAAGGTTCAAAATGGCTTCAAACATTTGCTTTAAAATCCACAACAAATCTAATGTTTACAGCCAAAATATTGTATAAAGTATGGCTAAAATGAGTCTCACCTACAGTAGGTGAAAAAAGTAAAATTTCAGATAGGATTATACTGTATAACACCATTTATCATGATACATAATGCTTCTTATCTCCCAATCCATACCTCGTTTTTTGTAAATATGCATACACATTTATATTTTTATCAGATAAAAAAACACTTTTCATGCCCTTTTATGTTTTAGTGTCTGTAACTTTTTGGACTTCAAATCTTTCAGATCTTAAATCACTGAAAGATGAAACTTAGAAAATTTAGATTTCACATGACATAAATTAGATTTGACAAACACATGAAGCTGAAAAAGTGTATTATTCTAAAATGCAAAAATGTTAAGATATTGCAACACGAATATGACATGGTTACGGACACTACAGGTTTTTGGGGATAAAACCCTTCATTTTGCACGGAATGCTTTAATTGAAAAGCAATGCTTCTAGAAGCTTACACCAATTGTAGTATAAATACTCAAAGAAATATTAATAATTTGCATTTTAAATGATTATTGTTTGAAGCGAGACGGTATAACGTCCAATGACAATTTTGGGGGCAGAAAAAAAAACGGCTGAAGTTAGCATCTTTAAATTTTTAGGGAAGAAAGATCAGTCCCTTCCATGTTGCATGAACTTCAGAAGGATCTTCTTTGGCCAAACACATTTTCTGGATTATATGTGTAACATAATAAAATAAAATGAAATAAAATCAGCATCAATACTGTGTTTTTCCCCAGAATGAATGTGAAAACAGTCTTACAGTAAAAAAAGAGCGATTTTTGAGGTTTCGCAATCTTGATATTTTAATTAGAAAACCAACAGAGTCTACTTTACTAAATTCTTCTTGTCTGCTCCTATCATCTTTTATTTATTTATTTATTTATTTATTTAATGTTATTTTATTAGCAAATAATTAATGTGTAATTTGAAAAAAAAAATGTGTAAAATGAAACTATTGGTATCTCTATCTCATTTTTAACTGCATTCTGCATTTTGTTAGGAATTTGAAGATTTAAAACATTTTAGATTTAAAATGTATATATACATTTGGTTAAAGCAACACTATGCTTTAAGATTCAAGAAGTTTATCACACACACACGCATACACACACACACACACACACACACACACTCCTTGTTCAATGAAGCTCTTGACCTCGTGGATGCTGCAGTGGAAAATAGACGATTGTGAACTTCTTTGTTTATCATGAATACATTGTGAAATATGTTGTAGAGTTTTGTAGCAGCAGAACATACGACAGTGTTGGTGAACATACTGTACAGTGTGGCACAGAAAGTCTGGATCCATCTGTGAAATGTATTAAATGGTTATAAAGTAAGTGACCAAATGTTCATTTATATGATTTAGCCACTTAAACCACTTACTGCTGATTACATGTACTACATTTCACAGCTCTATTCTTCTGTACATTTTTTTTCTATTATTCACATACGTACTGTATATATTATTGTAGATTTGTATCTCTCCATAGAATCTAGGGTTAGAGCACTTGTATGCTAAACTCCTTTTTGTTTCTGAGTACTTTTGCGATGACAGATAGAGGGTCTCTATCTACCTACTTTTGTTGGGCCCTTGAGCAAAGCCCTTAGCCCTTAACTGCTGGCATGTATAATGAGATAAATAAGTCGCTCTGGATTAGGCCGTCTGCCAAATGCCTTAAATGAAATGATAAATGATTTATTAACATTTCTGACCTTGTGATTCCATACAGAGATGATTTCCTTCTTCAGTGTACAGATTGTTCTTGTGACTCTGATTACTGACTTCTTTTACTCATCTGTGGATTTACATTTGGTTTAATATTTTATTATTATTCTTATTATTAATAATTCTGCAAAAATACAGATTTCTATTTGATGTGAATATTAATTACAGTCACAACCTGACAGTGCTGCTGATCGTCCAATACTCTAAAATCATGAACCATTTTTAAAGGAAATTTTCGTCTTCTGCTTTGATGTATAAATAATTGAGTTTTTTTGTTGTTGTCGTTGTTTAAAAAATTGTGACGTCTACCCTGAACAACAGTGTGGAGTCGGTGTGAGGTGCAGGTCGCACGCCCTCGCTGCTTAGCCCCAGCGTTGAAGGCCTGGGCTCCAGACAGATGGCCAATACAAAAACATTTAAGGCCAGTTTACGATTGATCCTGACCGTGTTTGCATAGGCCACAAAAGCAATTATTCTCTGAATATAGCTCCGCGCGGGCGGCCAAAAGCAGACAGAAACGCCAGGAATTAGCGCAAATTGCAGACTTTGGCGCATGGTATTGGATGACAGGTTAGCCTTTAATGAAGGAGAAAGCAGGGGTAATTAAATCTGGACGGGGCTTTTGTGTGGCCCCGAGCAGGCACAAGAGGAAAGAAAGTGGCAGAAACGGTCCAGCGTGACGCTGCTCTGTCATTCGAAACCGTTCTTCATGAGCGTGGGGTGAAGGGCGAGAAGCTATCTTAACTCCATCAATCCTGCGGACAGTTACAAACGACCTTTCACTTTCCATAAAGCCGCCACGTGCGCTGAGCAGAAGCGACGGTTTTCTGAGTTTTAGCTGATTTTTAGGGGCAGCATCTGTGCACACGGTTCACTCTCCTCCTTCTGATTTAAAAGAAATGTGCATGTAAAGAGGCTCGACACGTTCATAACCATTCCTAAACCAGGCCTACGTCACTCTCAAGGACATGTTTTGTTTTAAAAAGAAATTTTTGTTTTAGAGCTTGTTTTCTGTCTTGGTTTTGTGTTTGCAGATACACAAGACAGAAAGCCGGCTGTCTGCTGCTCAGAAGCGGCTGCACGAGACCAAAAAGCAGCTTGCAGAGATGAAAAACGAGGTGGCGATCTCTGTGTATCCATCTGTCCACTCATCTCACTACTCGTCCATCTAATTATCCACGCCCCTCAACCATCTCACTGTTCATCCTTTCATTTCACTATTCATCCATCCATCCATCCATCCATCCATCCATCCATCCACCCAACCATCTCACTGTTCATCCATACATCTCAGTATTCATCTATCCATCCATTCACCCAACCATCTCACTGTTTATCCATCTATCCATTTATCTCAGTATTCATCCATCCATCCACCTATCCATTCATCTCATTACTGATCCATCCATCCATCCATCTGTCCAACCATCTTTGTTCATCCATCCATCCATCCATCCATCTCACTACTCATCCAACCATCCACCCAACCATCTCACCATCCATCCATCCATCCAACCATCCATCTCATTCCATTTATCCTTCCATCTTTCTACCCAACCCTCTCACTGTCCATTTATTCATCCATCCATTCACTCACGTCACTACTCATCCTCAGCCACTCAATTATCTCGGTTCTCATACTGTTTAAACTCATCTATAAACTCATCATAGTGTTCACTTTGCAGTAATCTTCACTTAGAATGAGGCTGCGCATGTTTGTGTGTTCAGTGTGAACAAAAACAGAAGGAGGTCGAGAAGCTGAAGGAAGAGTCCACAAGGTGTGAAGTGCTGGTGAAGGAGAATGCTGAGGAACTTCAGAACATAACCTCAGAGAAGAAAAACTTGCAGCTGGAGCTCACTGTGATCTCTGAGAAACACAGGATGGCTCAGCAAGAGGTCCGTCTGCTCACACTACCGAACATTTTACTGCAGTCTTACACCAACTCATCATCATGACGCCTTCATTACTCAGGTGACCAGCCGAGATCAGGTGATTCTGCAGCTGAGGGCGGAGCTTCGGGTCTTGGTGGAGAAGAACCAGGGAGTGCATGAGGAGGTGAGAGAGAGAGAGAGAGAGAGAGAGAGGGGGGCGGGGGTGTATGTGGAGTTTTATATATAGAGGTTTCAATCTTTTAAGCAGTTTTGTCATCATTATACTGATGTCAGCTGGTTATATAGAAAAAGCCTGAGCTGGTTGCAGGAGGTGCTCGCAGGAAGAGGAGGAGGAGGAAGGGGAGGAATGTGTGAAGCTCCCCTGACCCTCGTGCAGCTCATCGCCGCCCGCTTGTTTACTGATTCATGAAAAATGCATGAGTGTGTTTGGAAGCTGCAGAATAATTTTCAATATTTAGCCAGGCTATGAATACAGATGATGTTGAACTTTTGTGCATTGCGGTACCATGTGTATGTGTGGTATGTGTGTGTGTGTAGCTGGGGCACCAGGAGGCTGAGGTCAGCAGGCTTAATGAGAAGGTGAGGAAGCAGCAGGCCCGCTTACAGGAGCTGAGCGAGATGTGTCGCCACGGAAACGCCCGGATGGACCACGAGCAGCAAAAGACACAGCAGCTCCAGAGTCAGATAGAGCTCGGCCAGCAACAGGTCAACACACACCACTGGTCACCGGGTACACACCGAGCGCACCAAGGGACGCGACTGAGCATTTGTGTAGCAATGAAAAAAAGTGTTTATTTAAAAAATCGCATCTATTAATTAAATAAATAGAAATCTACAATGCCTGGTGATCCTGCTGCTCGGCATGTGTACAGGAGAGATGGAGGCTAAGTGAAACAGTACACCATAATTGAAGAAAAAAAATATATAAATCTTTATTATCTTACTAATAAATTATTAGTAGTGCTAAAACTTGTTTTTAACGTTTATATATTTGAACAATTAATGTGTAATGATGTGAACAAAAAAAAAAAAAAGGAACCTACTGTATGCCTTTATGCTAATACATGCAACAAGATTCTATGTATATGCGCGTTAGATCACCAAATCTAAGCAAAATCATCAAAGCCCCGCCCCTGTCCATGTTGTATGACCTTCAATTACAAATTAATAGGATATTGTTTTATTTTTTATATCACAATGTATCACAACAATAAAAAGCATATGATGAAGTGTTAGTTAAAGTTAACTTTTAGATATGTTTTATTTTCCTAGTTTTGGAGGATGCTTTGTTTGTTTGTTTGTTTATTTATTTATTTATTTTGGTAGTTGATTTAGTTTTTAGTTGTCATCTTACATAGCTAGTGCTAAATTGGTTTCCTATTTTATTTATTTAATTGGGAATGTTTCTTGGTTATTTAGTTATTTAGTTAGCATAAATCCTTAATAGTTAAATTTTGTAGACTTTTGTTTGGTCACTTGTTAGATACAGGGTTATTTAGAGCTGCTTACTTTTAGTCATTGAAACATTTATTAGTTTGTTTTTAGGTACAGGTTGGTATTGGGTAGTTTCAGTTAAAGAGCTGGTTAGTTTATCAGCACTTTGTGCATGTTAGTGTTTATGAGTTCTTAGTTCTTAGTTGGTTTAATTGTTACTTAGTTTTTATTATATTTATTTTATGATTCATTGTTTTTGTAAGTGATCCAGTTAGTATTTGTCTCACAAAAACCCAGAAAGTGCTATGTTCCCCTCATTGCAGTAACATAAGACCAATAGGTGGAGTCGAACCTGATCCAGCCCATCCAGTCTGGGTAGGGGTGACCTGAAAACCCAGCGGGTGGAGACACCTGGGTGTTTTTCAGGCTGGATAATGTGTGTGTAGGCTTTCGTTACAACCAAGCATGAGCCACACCTGATATGTTAAAAACCAGGTTATATCTAATCATGTGTGGGTTCCGCCTGATTGGAATGAAACCCTGCACTCACACCGGCCTTTTCGTGACCCGATTTGACATCCCTTTTTCTCGAGCATCTCAAGCGTCAGAGTCAGGCTTTTTCAAAGGCATTGGATCAGGTTCAGATCTTTTGGTTCTGGAACAATAGCTGAAGGATCAAACAAGTACAAACACAACTTCATTTTTCATTAAGGTTCAGTTGCATACATTTTAGTAAAGACCATACTATCTATGTATATTATATATGATATGATGTACTCTAATAATATATCTAATATAGATCGATCAGCCATAGTATTAAGACCACCAGCTTAATATTAATTACGCCCCCAGTTTTCCTCCATAGCAGCGATGCACTGTGTGTTCTAACACCTTCCTACTGGACCCAGCATTAACCTTTTCAACAGTTTGAGCTACAGAAGCGCTTTAATTGTGTACTACTACACGGGCCAGGCTTCACTCCCCTCGCGCATCACTGACCCCTTGGCCGTCCATAACCCTGTCGCAGGTTCACCGGTTTTGCTGAGTTGAAGCACTTTTGTTATGTTCTGACCACTGCAGACCAGGGACATCCCACAAGAGCTGCAGTCTTGGAGTTCCTCTGAACCATCACATCACAAATTGTGACTAAACAACTCTAAAACCGCAGCTCTTGTGGGACGTTCCCAGGCTGCAGCGGTCAGGACTTTACAAAAGTCACAGAAGAAGGAAAACTGGTGCACTAGGGATAGAAGATACAAGCGCTACTGTATCCCAAATTGCTGCGGCGCGTTCCATAGAAAAGTGTCAGAATGCATAGCACGTCACTGCGTTGGTGGCAAAAGGGTCGGCCTGCTCAATATTATGTGTGGGGGGCATAATGTTAAAGCTGATGGATGTATTAAAACACTACATCCACAAAGTGTGACTTTTGTAAGGCAGTAGTGGCACAAGCGGGTAATGCTTTTTGTGTAATTGCTGTGATTACAAGTCTGGTAGAAACTCATTTCCCCGTGTCACTTTCAGCTGAAGCATCAGACTGAGCATGTGGCGCGTCTGCAGGGCGAACTGACCGCCGCACGGCTGGACCACGCCGCCGACGCAGACCGCTGGACTCAGAGGAACCTTCTCCTGCACCAGGAGGTCCAGCAGCTCCAGGAGCAGAATGTCGAGCACACAAAGGTCCTCGGGGAACTCCGAGAGAAGCTCATAGAGGCCGAGCGCGCGCAGAACCTCGCTCAGGAGGAGGTACAGTAAACATACAGTACAGATAGACAGACGTGTGTACATCACGGGAAGAAAAGATTATCGCCCGGAGTGCTCGCTCTGGTTCCTCTTCAGGAACTTGTTTTTAAACACTTTTCAGTTTCAGTATAAATCTGTGTGGAATATTTCCCTGCAAGATGAAGACAGCTGGAATCTTTTAACCTACTTTATTTTTTTTGGGGAAAAAAGAAAAATCGCTGCTGTTTTTTTTTGGTGACTGGAATTAGGGCAGTTTGGTGCACATTTTGGTTTTAATAGCAGCTACTGGAAAACCAGACGCGCCTCGTGCAGTTTCCGGCGCTGGTGCTAAGACAGTCATTAAGCTCACAGCACAAAAAGGAAAAAAAAAAAAAAACAGACAAATTTGACACAGCAGCCCCAAGGTCAGCTCGGCGCCTCTCTCCGTTAATCAGCCAATGGAAATTGCCATTTTAATCACAGGTTCTTTATTACAGTCACAAGAGGAGCATATCAAAGCCATTATGTACTTTCTGAGTCATTTATCAAAGGAATGAGAAAGGGTGGGTTCTTTAAAAAGCGCCAAAACATTTCATCGGTGATGTTGTAACATCGTCAGGTTGTGAGGTCACGAAAACAGCGTCGAGGTCTGGAATGCCAAATATTCCAAATAAAATTAGAAGCAAAAATAAGAATGGTGCAGGTTCCATCAGGGTGGTTTATTTATGACTCGGGGAGGCTTTAATTGTGTCTGTTTTGTGTCTGTGTCCTCTCCACAGCATTCATCTGCTCTGAAAGCGCGCTCGCAATGAGTATCATTTACACCAAAATACCTTTTATTCTGTGCATTCCTTCCGAGGTTTGGAAAAAAAAAATAGGTCAAATAACACAGCCAGGACCAGTAATATGTCACAAATGGCAGGATTCTTGCACGAGTCTGGAAAAAGTCTGGTGCTTCATTTACAGTAATCTGGGAAATGTTTTGGAAATATGATTAATGTCCTGTTAGAAAAAGAGAGTAAAAACAAAAAATTCAAGACACTAAGGTTCTAACGCTGTTGGATTTGTGTCTTATTTCTACGAGAGCGTACGCTCAACATCCACTTCATTACGTTCACCTGCTTGTCCCAGTTTGGACCTAATTCTGCCTTCCGAACTACCTTAATTCTCTTAGATTCAACAAGGTCCCTCATCCCATCTTCCTTAGAGATGTTGCTCCATATTGACACGAGAGCATCGCGCGGTCACTGATGCAAATCTCCCGAACCTCCATCACATCCCAAGGGTGCTGTATTGGGCTGAGATCTGGTGACTGTGTGAGTACAGTGACCTCGCTGTCAAGGTCAAGACACCAGTCTGAGATCATTTTACTGTAGCTTCGTGACATGGCATGGTCGTAAAGGGATCTACATGATCTGGAACACTACTCAGGTACGCTGTGGCATTTAAACCATGCTCAACTGGTTCTAAGGGGACCAAAGTGTCCCAAGAAAATCTCGCCCACACCATTACACCACCACCAACACCACTAACCTGGACCGCTGATACACAGCAGGATGGATCCATGCTTTCATCTTTTTTAAAACCAAATTCTGACTGACTATCGGAATGTTGCAACAGAAATCAAGACTCATCAACATTTTTCCAATCTTCTGTTGTTTGATTTTGGTGAGTCCACGTGACCCATAGCCTCAGTTCTCTGTTCCTAGTTGACAGGAGCAGAACCCGGTGTGGTCTTCTGCTGCTGTAGCACATCTGCTTCAAGGCTTAACGTTCAGCGATGCTCTTCAACATACCTCAAGTTACTGTGGCCTTTCTATCATCTCGACCCAGTCTGACCGTTCACCTCTGACCTCTGGGCATCAACAAGGCATTTTCACCCAGAGAACTGCACTCATTGGGTACTTTCTCTCTTTCACCCCATTCTCTGTAAGTCCTAGAGATGGATGTGTGTGAAAATCCCAGTAGATCAGCGGTTTCAGAAATACTCAGATCGGCCCATCTGGCGCAACAACCACGCCACGTTCAGAGTCACTTAAATCCCCTTTCACTCTCATTCTGAGGCTGGGTTATTAAAAATTAGCAAAATATAAAATAGGCTAAAGTAAATCAGCAATCTAGAATACTGAATATGAACAGAAATAAATAAATAAAGACTCGATATCGTTTGACCTTCAGGTGACAGAGTGCGAGGACTCCCTGAAGAAGCGGGACGCTGAGATCAGACTTCTGAAGCAGCAGCTGGAGGAGATCCAGGACGAAGTGCAGAAGAGCAGGAACTCATCGCAGAGTCACCGTTCCGCACTGGAGATCTTCAAACAGAAATACACGACGGCCATGGAGAAGGTCCAGCAGCTGCAGGCGCGAGTCCAGAGTGCGGAGGAAGAGGCAGAGCTTTCTCACAAACAGGTACAGGTGTTTAACTTAAAGAAAACGCAACTCACCTGGTGTTTGTGCTGGAGCGACACAACATGAAACAAAAAGTCAAAAAGAAGCATCCACACAAAAAAAAAGTAATTTTTAATATATTTGAATTTTTCACATTTCATGCATACATGGTTGCCACAGGGGTAGATTGCTTGTTTGAGAGGATTAGGTACTAATTTATCACACAGATTAGGTCCCCTTTTGTAAACCAGTGAGGTCTTCTACACAGTGAACAGAATAGACCCTCTCAATGAAGATTTCAACTGAATTTCTATAAAATTCACTTTTAGGTAAACCATTAAGAGTATAAGTGCTCTAGGGCTGACAGTGTGGGCTAAAACCACTGTTCCTATCTGTTTCCTTCTTGTATAGCGTCGTAAAGAATTTTCCATTATTTATCCAAATCCAATTATAAAGAAAGGATAAGTCATAATTAACAGAGAATTTTCTTTAACAAATTCCAGCAGTTCATCAGAATTGGTGATTATGATAAATGAGTAAATGCGTTATATTAGTGGTTGTAATTGAGGCTCATACACTGCATCAAGTGCGTACGCTGTATAATCTACGTCACACCTAATTGGTCCTGAATTTCTTGTGTGTACAGTACCAGTCAAAATTACACCTTGTAATTCAGTATTGTTCTTTTGTTTAGTGATTTATTTTCTACATTCCTGAACAATACTGGATTTTTTTAAAAACTGTGAAATGTCATATATGGAATTATTCAATTAATAAACAACAGCAGCAACAACAACTCTGGAAGAACAGTATTGTGTGCCGAGTGTGTTTGTAAACCCCATCAAGCTTCGTGATGAAACTGTCTCTCATGAAGACCTTCCCTGGAAAGTAAGACCAAAACTTACTGCTGCAGAGGAGACGTTCATTTAGAGTCACCAGCCTCAGAAATCACCAATTATCACCAAATCATTCTGCTATTCAGTTTTTGAGTGTTTTATGATGTGTGTGTGTGTGTGTGTGTTTCAGGTTGTAGAGGGCCGAGCAGAAGTTTGCAGTTTACGAGCTGAAATGTCGAGTCTCGAGTGTCGCTACGAGCAGAAAGCGAGGCAAGTGGAGCTCTCGGAGGAGGCGATGGAGCTGCTCACGGACGAGCTTCAGGCAGCGCTGGACAGCCTGAGGAGCCGAGAGGAGAGAAACCTGCACCGCGAGCAGGAGACCGAGAAACTACGAGTCACAATGGAGCGTCAGCAAAAACAGGTCCAGGTCTCTATTATTCTCCCTCCTGGTTATTCAGATCATCCCCACGTCGAGTTTAGCGTCTATATCAGGCTTCATTAAGAGCTGTTAGCGACCGTAATCGAATACGTATTGTTTGAAGGCACGAATAAGAAAAAAAGAAATAAACTCACATTCATTTTTTAAAAACATCTTTTTAATCATTCTCATGTCTGGAAACGAACCTTTTTTTTTTTTCTTCTTTTTTTTTTTCCCAAGTGCGCAAATTTAATTTGTACAAACGTAACTGCAAAGTACAAGGTCAAGGCAGTGGAATTAAATTTTTAATCAAATAACACAATATGTGTGTGTGTGTGTGTGTGAGGGTCTGTGTGTTTTCTGAAAGCAGTTTGAAGGATGACTGTTTTTTTTATTCATTATTACGTTCAGTAATGAGTTTGAGTCTCGAGCTGCGGCAGAGAGACGTGAACACGAGTCGCTCGGTACTCGAGTGCCTCTCAGCTCTGCGTCTCCTTTCACTCGAGGGCCTTGTGTGGGTTTTTTTTTTTTTAATCCTCAAACTTATTCACTTTAAGAGTGAGTTTATATATCAGTGCTAATATTTATATGTAAAAAAAAAAAAGATTCCTGACTTTTTAAAATTTTTATTAAAGTCACTTATTATTCGGAAGTGTTTTTTGATGACTTGTGAACCTCGTTGTTGATTCACTCATTTGCGTTGAGCTCTTGGCTCGATTATACTCCTGAAAATTAATAATAGCGCTGCTGATAGACTTTATAAGACAAAGCACTACTACAGTACTTTTATCTCTGACTGTAACTGAATACGAATATATTATAATAGCAAAGTTGTCACAGGAAACGGGATCCCATTGGATCAATTTTTTTTTTAAGTTTATTTATTTAGTTTTAAATTAGGTTCTGGTCTTGTCATTTATTTTAAACTATTAGTTTGTATTTATTTCAGGAGAAATAACCTAAATATTATGGACAGGTACAAACATAAATAAGTGTATTATTTTGAAGATAATAAAATAAAATAAAATAACAGTCTCAGTTTCAGAGCAATTATGGACTGGAGTGATGGAGCTGAGGCTGAAAACTATAAGCCTTGTGGGTTAGGCCACACCCACTTCAGGTTTAAATCTGAATCATAAACCTTACTCCTATTAAATCATGTTATAAAGTCTCCTGGACTTAATCAGCTTTATCTCATAACCAATCAGGTTTTTCAATCATGTAAGTTGATTAAATTGAAATCTATTATTTTGTGAACAGTAATTAATCTGTGTAACATGAGTTAGTTTGGTGCCAAAAGTTTTGCCCCTTGCTGCCATGTGCAAACAACTAACAGGCCTCATTTATCAGGACTGGATAGGAACCAGTTTATTCACATATCAATCAGGGAAGAAGAAAAAGATCCATAGATGTGATGTGCTGGTGATTCAGTACATTCAGGTGGTCATGTGACTTCATTTTATCTCCACATAACGTTGCTGAGTCTCGACCTACAGATCATAACACTGTCTCCAGAGGCTTGTACAGTGGACACTATGCATGATGGGAGCATCGCTTCACTTCTCACCCTGACCACGCCCATCACTCTGGAATAGGCTCAATCTGGACTCATCAGGTCACATGACCTTTTTCCATCGCTTCAGAGTCCAGTCTTTATTCTTCCTAACAAACTGAAGCTTTTTTTTTCTGATGAGTCTCACTAACAAGTGGTTTTCTTGTGGACACAATCCTGTGAGTTCTCGTCACATTTTGTTCCATGCAACTTCACCAAACGTTTAAGTGATCTCTATTCATGATGTTTTTACTTCTGTGAAGCTGCTTCAGCAGTAACCTTCCAGGGTTTAATAACGTGTTGGACAGTTCGTAACCCAATTCCAGTCATTTTAAAATCTCCTTAGTTGTTTTCTTTGCTTGATCCAGGGCCTTTTCCACGTTAACCTTCACACCGATTGTTCATGTTGTGTTCCCTGCTGTCTGTGGTCTTGACATTTTATGGAGTTTTCATGTTTGTTGAATAAATAATAATAATAAAAAAAAAAACGCAAATTAACTACTCTATGTCAGATACATGCTTTTCATGTTTTGACGGTTCAACATACGCATCCAGGTATGAAGAAAATCATTGTTTAAGAACATTTTTGTAAATCTGACCTATGGTAACATTTCAAACTATTGCAATATGAATAAAAAGAAAAAATGAGATCCATTCCCTCTAATGGCTCAGCTTTACAGCAGCTACTGGACTCTGAACTTGGGTCAACAATATAACCTGCTCATTTCTGCCCAAGTCATGGTCCGGACACGCCCTCCTGAGCCGTACTAATAATTAAAAGTTTTTGTATCCGATACCTCGACGTGCTTTTGTAACATTTCCCGTTGTTCGCTCAGGCTTTCGAGCCGGGATTAAATCCGACAAAAACGTGCCGAGTCAACGCGATTGACTCCAATTACGGCATGAAAGGACGCTGAATATTCAAATGAGAGGAGTGGGTGATCGGCAGCCCGAAGGAGAATGGAGGTGTGGAGCGATGCCAGAGGAAAGAACCACCCCTTCATTAGCACCTGAGGTGAAATAATAGGCTCTCATTCACCCAGCAGTAGACATGTGTTCTGGTATGAGAACAAACCCCCCGGTGGGCCATTTTCCTTTTTTTTTTCTCTCTTGTTGTCAGGTCTCATCAGTAGCCATTGGCACACAGTCAAGGCTTTGAATAACAGGGCCACATTAAGAGGCTTAAATTAACATGCTCCTGCATAGACCAGCTCAATAACGAGCCACATGGTTTCACACATCCGCGTAATTAAGCTAATTAAATAATAATGGACACAGATGCAAATTCCAGATTGATAGAAGTGGACCCCGGGTGTAATTCCTATTTAGTATGTGTTTGCTAAACGCTTAAGGTTTTAAGAGGCAACCATGGGCTTATACAAACACCTGCAGCTAAGATATCAGAATCCGCACATCGTAGCCGCGTACCGTAGGCATACAGTAGCACACTTCCGGAGACGAAACCTGGTACTCTTGAGGCATTCTTTGGGAAACAAAACAGAGTTCCCTTTTAGACAGAACCTAAGCTGAAATCCTGTTACCCATCATCCTTCTGTTAACACCCTAAACCCAGGGTTCCTCATCCATTTTGACCATCATGGAGCTTGGTCTAGAAGATCTTTCCCTGAACGTGAAATAAATGTCTACCAAGCTTCCTACAACCGACCCGGATAAACCCTTACCATTGATCTTGCGGTACAACTCAGGTCGAGAACAAGGTGGCTCTGGTGGCATCGGAGCTGCGGAACACACTCCGGACTCTCCAGACCAGAGCGCAAGAACTCCAGGAGCTTCATGAGGAGATCCGGAAAGTGACTGAGGAGAAGAACCTGAAGGAAAATGAGAACCAGGTGATGAGGAATGAGCTCAAGGAGCTGGGGCATCAACTTCAGCAGATCCTCTCTTTCTTCACAGCTGCAGGTACGTTCTGATCGATCAGAATCAACTGGTTACCAGTGCAAACTCCCAGTCCTGGGGTTCTCTGTGTGTGTGTGTGTGTGTGTGTGTGTGTGTGTGTGTGTGTGTGTGTTGAGCAAGTTGTCTTGGTACTCTGACTGTGTGATCACAACATGACAGCGTGATTGGCATGCCTCATTAGCAGCGTGCTAATAAAATCACTCTAGTGCCATGGCCTGACACCACTCTGCATACAAAACACACACACACACTCTTAAAAACTAACACACGCTGTCTGACACACTGACTGCTACACTGTCCACCCCTGCGCCGCTGTCGGATCAGCAGCATCGTACCAAGATACTATTGCAGTCTGCATAATAGATCAGCCACACAACTGACCTGGACGTAGAACAGATCTGACTTTATAGCGCTAAAGAGATGAGACAGACTTTAAATACGCACATCGCTAGCACTATTCCAGTTTAGCGCCCCTAGCGGAAACCTAAATCCAACATGGCCATGAGTAAGAGTGATTAATCGAGGAAAGCGAGAAAACTGACTTTCCAGTTTAGCGTCCCCTAGAGGATACAAAACATCATAGGTGTTTCAAAATGGTAGCCGATCCGTATGGAACGGTTTTTGGCATTGTAATTTTATAAATTTTAAGCCTCTATATTTCCTACAGACCTTGATGATTTATGATTTTGATGATTTATAAACTACCAAAAATATATTTGAGCGGTACGGCTACACATCTTGAGTCAGCAACCAATTTAGTAAAAAACAAAAACAACAACAACAACAACAACCGCTTATACAGAAGCCCTGCTGGTGTGTGTCGACAGCAGAGGCTTCAGATATCTGTGTGTTTTAGGTTTTAGATATGTCAAGTAGAACCAAAGTTATTATTACTTTTAAAACACCTCAATTTTACCGGAATATGGGTACGGTGCAAAAATCTAGAACACACCAAAGGCTTGTGTTAATTAATAATTATATTTTTGTTCATAGTAACAACTGAAAACTAGCAAAAAAACAACCATTAAAAACACGATCATATGCATCTGTGGAATCAAGGAATCTCTTATTTCCTTGTCTATACGACCCAGTACAAAAATGTTTTGCTCAGCCATATTTGTACAGTTGGTTAAAGTGAACTGCCTAGCTTGTGCTGAAAAAAAAGGACAATGCCCTTAGATACTGTATATATTTATTAAAACATAGTAATGCACAGGCTAAAAATGCTCTAACTACTTGTGTAGTTGATTGTGTAAATATCACGTCCCGTACTAAGCGATAATCTGTTCTTCCCGCCATTATTCTGCTCCACACTCCAGTCCAGTAGGTGGCGATATCGCATCAACTTCGCATAAACTCCAAAGAAGAAGCAGCGATCCTTTCGCAAACCTCTCTTCTTCAGGTTCCAACGTTTTTCAAACAGATCATCAGTGGCTCACTTTTATGGCCCAAAAAAAAAAAAGATGCATAGGTTTATATTTTATAAATAACTCTATTGTCCACTAGAGGTGCTAAACTGGACCGCAATCTATTTTCACTTCATTGTCCAAATGGAGAAGACAGCTGGACTTGACACGGCCGGCGACGCCCCAGGCTAAATCAGATGGAATCAATCAATCAGACTGTTTAAGACGACATCGCTAAGCGATAAATGTCCGCCATGATCTGCTGTGGCAAAGTATTCTGAGTTTTATTTATTTGTTTATTTATTTATTTTGGCATATTTGTCACCCCTAAATGATTGAGATCATCAAATCGATTTTAATATTACACAAAGATAACTCGAGTAAATACAAAATGCAACTTTTCAATTATGTTTTTTTTTAAGGGGGAAAAAAAAGCTTTCCAAACCTGCCTTAACATATGCACAATAGTAATTACCCCTAAACCTAATACCTGGTTGTGCAATCAAGCATGTGCGATAACTCCCGTTGAGTCTTTCACATCACTGTGGAGGAATTTTGGTCCAGTCTTCTTTGCAGAATTGTTTTAATTCTGGTATAGCCTTAATAAGATCATGCCACAGCATCTCAATCGGATTTAAGCCCGGACTTTGACTAGGCCACTTCAAAGCCTTGATTTTTGTTGTTGTTGAGACATTCAGAGGTGGACTTACCTGGTGTGTTTCAGATCTTTGTCCTGCTGCGTAAACAAAGTGTGCTTGGGCTTGAGGTCACGAACTGATGGCCGGACATTCACCTTCAGGATTTTCTGATAGAGCGCAGAATTCATGGTTCAATGATTTATTCATCAATTGTGGCAAGTCGTCCATCTCCAAACACACACACACACACACACACACACACACACACACACACACACACACACACACACACAGACCGGTGGTGAGATCTGAACGCTGAACACTGTAGGTGTGAGGCGACTGGGCTAATCAATAAGCGACCGTGTAGCCACCTATCATAATTAACAATAATGACGAAATTAAATATTAAAAAGTGTTATCAAATCACGTTAATGTGAACGATCAAAGACGTCTGTCTGATTAATTCAGTTAATCACTAATCGACCTTTTGCCTGATCACCGTCCTGCTTCATCTCTTCACCCAAACCCGGTACCCTGGCGGAAGAGAGACCAGTTCCAGTCCCCGTACAGACTCACCTGAATGGAAATGCGGACAAAATAACAGGATTTGTACCGGCGGATATAATGTCAAAATTGTGAAACTCCACTAACGGAAGCAGAAAGTCCTATAAATATTTTGCATGTGTTGATTGCAGCAGCGCTCGCAGGATTGCAGTCGCTCGCGCCCGACGTGTCAGTTCGGAAGGTACCGTGTGAGTGAGTAAGATAAGATTGGGATATATTTACTCTCATCCTGGTTGTTCTGAGAGCAGAGGTTACTTAAGGGCATGTCAGGTTTAGGATGTGCACGTTTCACCCGGCTGTGTGCGTGTGTGTGTGTGTGTGTGTGTCTGGCTTTGTGTGTTTGGTTTAGCTGAAGCTGACATGCCCCCACTTGGCTGTACATGTTCAATACACACGCACAGGAACTGTGCAGCTCACCTTAATGATGCTTGTGTGAGTGAGTATGTGTGTGTGTGTGTGTGTGTGTGTGTGTGTGTGTGAGGGGTAATGATGCGGTGCCGTGCTGCCTGGCTTGGCTGTCTGTAGAGAACTCCTCATTTGCAGTCTGGGAGGCCTTTGTTGTTGATGCGCACAGTGTTGTTACGCAGCCTGGAATGTCTCATTAAGAATTAACGTGGGCATCCTTAGCAGGCGACAGGCAGAGATCACCCTGCGACATGCACACACACACATACGTACGTACACACACACACACACACGCACGCACGCGTGCACACACACACAGCCCTCCAGTCTGAGCGCTTTAATTATCAGGAGTTATCTGTCCCCCTCCCCTGCCTTTGTCCTCGCAGTGCCGGTTATGATCTGATTCTGAAGCATGCCGAGCTGCCGCGGCCTCACCTGGCATCCTCGCCTCCTCATTACCTTGCAGCTCCCACGCTCGGCTAAACACGCCAGCTGCTTGGGTGCTAGCTTTGGGAGTCTCTCTCTTTTTCTTTCTTTCTTTTTTTTTTTTAATGGTTCGATTTTTAAAAGCTGCGCAAGGATGAAATCTTTTTTTCTAGCATTTTTTTGCTCTCCCCCCCCCAAAAAAAAAAGTCTTTCCTGGGACGAGACCCTGAGGTTGCCAAAGCAAGGTATCATATCCCAGCTTTTCCAAAGAACAGCTCAGGGTCTTCATTCCTGGGCATCAAGGCAACAGTTTCACTCATGCACAATCTCTCTACGCTTTCCTTCTCCGACATTAAGGTCTACTCCGCATACCGCATATTGATTTCCGAGGGTGCTTAAAATGTAAAAAGGTATCGGTGCGGTGCGGTGCGGGGTTTGATTGGAATCGGTGTTGACCATGCATAAGTGATGGATTTCATTTGAACCCTTTTTAGAAAAGGAAAAAAAGAAAGATGTTCCGCGAGAGTTCAAGTGGCTGATTGAACCGTACGAAGACAGAAGGACTTAAAAAACGAGGGCGACCTGTCGAGGAACCGCGGCAGACTTCAACAACGGGGGGTTAAGAGACCGTCTCGCGCTTCAGCCACTCAGCCGAACCCTTGGCACGGATGAATGGAGTGCTTAAGAGAACAGAGGTCCTCGCCACGCTTTGTGTTTCCTCCTCATACACGTCCTCTCCGACGTCACCGCCGGCCGTCCTACGGCTAATAGATGAAGGACGGGGCTTTTTCCGTTCCTTCGTTTTTTGAGCCGCCGTTATTTATCTTCATTCTGTATCTTGATTGTTTTTTTTTTTTTTTTTAGCAAATTCCCGACCTACCGTACGTATCGTGATGTACGTCACTCCATCGTTTTTATCGTTTCTCTCTGCATCCGATTTGGCCCCGGTGACCTGCGCCGCGGCTGCTCGAGGTGTTTGTTTTGTGCCATTACACACAGCTCCGTGATTAAAAAAAAAAAAAGAAAAAAAAGCAGAGGAGGAATAATGCATTATGCACCAGAATATAACTTAATGCAGCAGAGCTCGGCGTCCGTCCCTGCAGAAGAGATCCGAGCGCCGATTGGCCGGCGGTGACATGATTTACGAGGCCGGGGTTGTAGAGGTTGCTATGGATAGAACCTTCAGGAAAATGATACATCGCAAAATAATTACAGAATGCTTAGCGCGCTAGTGTAGAAATGTTTTTTTTTTTTAAAACATGCAAATGGCGCTAATGCAGAGAAAAGTGAAAAATGGCAGACGGATGGCAAGAGAGGTGTGCTGAATGCTCAAAATACAGGACAGGCCACACACACACACACACACACACACACACACACACACACACACACTGCTGTCATATAGTGTACTGTACAGGTATGTGTAGTTTTGTGTTTTTTTTTTTTATTTTTATCGCAATTAGATTTGGACGATCATACAATTCTTTAAAAAAAAAAAAAAAAAAGCCATCATTTTCCTGATTAGCAAACCTCTCCTCGTGCTCATACGGAGCGATACAGCAAGGCCATAAATTTTCATTCCTGTTTTTTGCTCTGAAATGCCGCCCCCCCCCCCCTCTTCAAGCGAGCAGCGACATCCTATCCCTTTCACTGAGAGGTATACATTTTAAAGATGATGGAATTATCAGTGAGATCTCTCTCTCTCTCTCTCTCTCCGCCTGAAAACCCGGGAGTGGACCCGAGGAAACTCTTTTCCAATACAACTAGATTACTGCGGATAATTGTGTTACACGGAGTATCGATCGAAAAATTGTTGTACTCAGGAAACATCTAAACACACAATTTCTGGGCTCGTTTTATTGCTATCTATCCTACAACGCACCTCCTGTATTTTTTCTTTTTTTGTATTTTATTTTTACTTCTTTTTTTTTCTTTTTTTTTTGGGGAGATGCCGAATGAAAAAGATATGAATCCTATTATTATGAAGAAGAATCGTAATGAAAGAAAATCTCGGGTTGGAACATCAGAGAAATTACTTCTTTACAAGAATCTATTGATCACTTTATATCAAAGGAGTATGTTTGACATAAGATTACCTGCCAGTTTGAACATTAGGTACACTGTGTTATAGCCCGGGGCAGTTGTAAGTCTGCCAAAGGGATTGTAAATAAGGCAGCAGCTGTGTGCGAGCGCCTCTGGCTTCGAATCAAGTCGAGCTCAGAACCCAGGCGAAGGTACGGTACAGTACACCCGAGCTGATGCCCAGGATTTTTTATTTTTTTTTCTTCTTCTCATATTGGTTTTAAAATCCTGCTTTTCTCCACAATGACACCTGCAGGACGCGACCGCTATCCTCTTCTCCAAAACCTTCTACTGTACACGCTTTCCACTTTTTTCCTCTGCATGAAAAAAAAAAAAAGAAAACATCCAGAATTAAAGACGTTTCTTTCATCCCTTCACGCCTCCTTTATCAGCTTTTAGATTCCAGCCGTACATTATCCCATCACTCGAAACTTTTACCCACATAAAGCGAGAATGCCAACAAAACAAACAAACAAATAAATAAATAAACGGACCATATTTGTTGTCTTTCCAACGATTAATTGCTCTTCGGCATCTCTCGGCTCGCTCCCAGGAAGCCCGGTGTTAACGGGGTTATATATCGGATTCATACCTTGGATGTGATCTTTATTTTAATTTATTTATTTTCTTAGCCGAAGCTGAATTTTAAGCACCTCTCTACTTCATGTTATTGATTTATTTAGATATACTGTATAACAACAATTTTTCTTTCTTTTTCTTTTTCTTTTTTTTTTCTCTCGTACCTTGAGGTTCTGTAATCTCTGTGAGGTTCGGGCTCTGCGTTCTCGGGCTTTGTATGTTGTACGTTGTTAAATATTTAGCGATTTCGGGTTGCCTCTTCAATTTCCTGCGGCTCCAATTTAAACAGTTTGGGCCCTGCAACGCCATAAATAAATCATGTTTGACCGTGGATTTTTTAGCATTCACTTTTAAGCAGCAGTTCTCCCTACCAGCCATATATAACACGCTATTTAGAAGCGACTGAAAGCCCTTAAAGCTGTGCTGCGCTGGATCCATTACACTCAGCAGCTCAAACTAAAGGGAGCTCTACTTACAAAAATAACACAATCATCTCGGCATTCAATAATCCCTAGTCTGAGACTCGGTTCTGACTGGAGTCTGTGTTTTATTAGATCTATTTCAAAAAATTATCCCTCACTTTATATCAACCGTAAAGGTACAACGCTGCTCGGGTTTGTTGGCTGAAAGTAGGTGTTTTAAACACACACACTCAGTACATTGACTATAGGAAAGCCAGAACAGTGCTTTTTTCTTCTTCTTCTACTTCCATGATAGATGTACAAAAAAGAGAGAGAGAGAGAGAGAGAGAGAGAGAGAGAGAGAAGCTCAGTTGTATTCTTCAGCGTTTGAGGTTTGAGCTCAGGTTCAAAGTAAAGACTGCCATCTATTGTCCGAGACTGGAAGTTATTCCCGCTTTGTGGCAAAGGCACAACAAAAGAACCGGGCTTTGAAAATGCATGAGCGTGGACAAATATAAATCTTAATAATATAGGATTTTTGCAAAACAGCATTCTGGTGAAGGAGAATGTTTTCATTGAGGCGCAAGGATATCATTTCTAGGCTTTTGTCCTGAAATATATATCGCTGCTGGCTCGGTGTGGGTTTCACAGCACGGCCACAAATACTGGAATAAAAGATCACCGTTTCTGCATGAATCTCAACTCATGTGTTATATTTGTTATGGATGCAGAACGGAGTTCAATCACAGATCTAGATTTGTCACAATTTCCATTGTCTAATAATAATAATAATAATAATGATAACGATTATTAAGGTTATTATTATGTATATTTGTAATATAAATAAAGCACTGCATGTGGCTTCACTCATCTCTCCACTGCTGGTTTTTCTCCAGCTGACACTGTACTGGTGCAGGACGACAGTGCTGTGTTCTTACCGTCATTCATTAAGAAGACGGAGATGCCGCTGAGCAAGAGTCCTGACGAGAAAGAGGACGACCAGCAGCTACAGTAAGACGCAGAGACACCCCATACCACGGACTCACCCAATCACAGTAAGATACAATGACCCGTAAAACCTCCGACCCGCCCAGCGCCAACTTCCCCGGTCACAGTAAGACACAACGTCCTGCAAAACGGACGACTCGCCCGGCCACAGTAAAACACAGCAAACCCACAAAACCTCCCGCTCGCCCGGCCACGGGAAAATCCAGCCACGCGCAAAACCCGCGCACTCGAAAGCCGGACACAGTAAGAGACACGAACGGCGTTCAGTAAGACCTCGCACTGCTGCAGAGCCGCTGACCTGATCGATGCTACAAAACCAGTGTCTCTCCCAACTACAGCAAGATGCAATCAAATAATATATAATAATAATCATGTTATCATCAGGAATAATACATAATACACAGTCTCCCTTCAGAGTGAATCCCATGACACCAGGACGCCCTGAAACCCGGTGCGGTCGCCGGCGATCTGTAGATCTGTTGGCCGGATGAGCGTCAGGTCTCGCAGCGTGTTTCCTCGTGTCTTTAAACAGCATCTGTGTGTAATCGTGTGTACCGTGTGCGTCAGCGCCGAACCAGCATGCGCTCGTGTAACTAGCGCTTTGCCCTTTGGAGTATTTGGTTTGATCTTGGCTTTGCTGCCCGACTTCATCAGTTTTATTTGAAAATTCATTCATTCATGTTCTTTCTGTTTTTTTGGAAGTTGTTAACATGGCGCACCCACAGGTGGCTCGGCGGGGTTCCGGGTTTCTCCCACCGATTATTAGTCCAGATGACTTTCAGCTGTGTGTGTGTGTGTGTGTGTGTGGGAAACCCCAGTTATTCAACCCTCTGATAAACTGTAAACTGCCTTCCTTCAGTTGCGGCGTTGTGTTTCTAGCCTGCTTGTCAAGCCTGAACGTGACCCTCAGTCAGTCGGTAGTAAACCGTATGAAATTTCTCGCGGTAAGGGAGTCACGTTTCTGCCCCAGGACAAATCAAACACATCCGTCACGGACAAATAATAAACTAATTAGCAAAAGTGAGCGTACGAGTAACAAGATGTCTGTGTGCTGTGTTAGCTTGTCATCTTTTAAGGAACAAAATATAACCAAACCCTGGCTAGAGAGCTCATTAGGAATAGCTCGTTAGCTCGTTAATAAGGTTTTGGTCATTACCATCCTCTAACAAAAGCTTCTAATGTTGCACATCATGTTTGCGTAAGGTGTCGCTATGAGACATCACGTTCTCTTCAGACGACGCATGAAGGAGTTTACAGTTTGTTTAGCGCCTGTATTTGTCCTCTTGTCGCCTGTGTGTGATATTTACACATCTGTGGAACAAACGGTCAACCATTTCTGCTACCAGAGCGCGGCCGAAATTCTCAAATCTGATTGGTCAGAAGGATGTAACATGAATGACAGATTTAGACATGTACTGTAAGAGACAGCTTCGTTTCCATAGTAACAGCTGACTCATAGAAACGTGTACAGCGGACAGGTTCAGTCTCATATAAAAATGCTTAATAAAGAAAAGTGTCATTTTTTCGTTTGGTCAGGAGGCGTTAATTACGGAAGGCGTCTCCAGTGTTTATAGCTGCTATAATGTGAGCGAGAACAGGAACCGGCTCGTCTCTTGGATGTTTCACGTCTTCAGGTCGAACTAAGAGGAACTGTAACTGTAAAAGTGAAAACACTCCAAACCTTGCTATTCTTTTTTTTTTTTTCTATTCACGCAGGATGCTGTGATGTTGTGTAAGTATCCCTTACTGTAACCTGCTTTAGGAAAATCTTATCTTATCATGGTTATGCTGTTAGAGCATCACGGTGCGACGCGTCACTATGAAAAAGTAGCTGCGTCCCAAATAAAGGTAATAAACCCAGTAAGCGTACTAGTCCACTAGGAATAAACAGGTGGAGATGAAACCTGCTTCTGATTGGTCCAGCCCGATCCTGAAATATGGTTTAATATTCCTAACCCTCCTCTCCGTGCCTTTGAAAAAAGCCGGCCAAAGTTAGCTCTGAAACCCAAAATTAGCTCCATTTCTGCTCCTGTAATTATTCATACTCTATGATTTAACCTTTCCCCCGCGGCCTTGATTGTGGTTGAATAGGCATTTGCGCCCTGTGTATTTAACTCCTTTTTTTTTTCCCCTCCCTTCGCTCAGGCGCGTGGTATTTGACTGCACTAATGCAGGCGAGAGGCAGAGGAGCGCGTGTTCGCACCCCACGGAACGTCCAGTGGAGGTTGTGGAAATTGTAATAATTTGTTGTATTGATCCTTTCGCCACGGCAGTCGGTTCCCATTGTGGCGGAGCAGAAATAGACACTTCATCGATTGCCTCTTTACTGCCGCACTTCCCGGCTTGGGAACGAGACTTCCTGCCACCGCAGGGCCCATTGTCCCTCGCACCTGGAGGTTTAAATGACCTCTGATTTAAAAGAGGGAAAAAAAGAAAAGGATGGGGGTGCACAGTTTTTAATTCTGTTCTTATGAGTTATTTATATTCATTTCCTGTACTTGAATTAGTCAGTCAGGTATGAATAGTGATTTCACTACATTACCATAAAGAAAATTATATATAATATGGAATATTGTACGCGGGAAAAGTTTCTTTTTTTTCTTCCTTTTTTTTTTTAATTCAATTCAAAACGTGAAACTCTCGTACAGTCTACTGTATATTCATTATACAACAAGTAATATTTCAAAGCTTGTTTGTTTTAATTTTGATGATAACAGCTTACAGCTCATGAAAATCCAAAATCTCCAAATATTTCCGAAGATCGATCACAAAAATAAATAAATAAAACCAGATTTACAGTAGTTGGTCGGAGCTCCTTTAGCATGAACTGCTGCATCAATGCGGCGATGTGATCAGCCCGCGGCACTGCTGAGGCGCTACTGAAGACCAGGTCGCTTTGATAGCAGCCTTCAGTTCATGATCAATAAACCGTTCAGGAAATATTTTACTTTACATATAATTAATCTAGAATATATGTATATATATATTCAGATTTTTGAATTGAATTAGGATTAAATTATTAAATTATATCATGATATTCTTGTAAATCATGAGATTGACTGTACAGTATATCCAGTATATATGCAGAACACTTCTGATGTTTGATTACAGCCGAACATCAACGATTTGCTCAGGATCATTATTAAAAAAAAAAATTCTTTAAAATAATAAAACATTATTTTCTATTATTTTATTTAAAACAATAATCATATAAAAAATAATTTAATAACTTAATAAAAACTAAAAACTAATATTCCGAGTTTGAGCCGGTCAAGAGTCTTAATATAGTTAATTATGTTTAATAAGTTCATTTTATTAAACTTTTTTTTTTTTTTGTAAATACAATTTGTTAAATTTTATGAAAAAGTTCATATTTGGTAATAACTTGGTAATAATATTTGGTAATAGCCTTAGGCAAAACTGAGAAACTTATATTAATTAAATTTAAATATTAAAATGGGCAAATGAAATTTTTTTATTTGTTTTGTAGGCCATCTGTTAATATTTTTCTTTCATACATTGCAAAAGTTTGCATCCCCTTTTGATACTTTAAATTGAAAAGATTATTATATATACATTATATATACAGTGTCAGGCAAACAATGTATACACATTTCAGGAAAAGAAAAACTTGTATAAATATTAT
>QMIH01000013.1:360625-401878 GCA_003987875.1 Clarias batrachus | reverse complement strand
TTTTTTTCTGTTTTAGAAAACTGAATAAAATATGCAGTATACAGTAAAACAGTGTATATTACTAAAATGAAAAAAATAATTTATATCTAAAAAATACTATTATGATTATTTTATAATATTCAGTAGTTAATATTTAGTAGTAACTTGTGGGCAGAGTTTGATCCTTAAAACTACATCGAATTGTCACTACAAGCATCATCATTAATCTACTTTTAAAACAAACTGTTATTTATAGAAGTTCAAGTCTGATTTCCACTTAAAAACCATTGGAGTGCGCAAACTTTTGCACTCAACGGTACATCAGTGTACAAAGTAAATCAGATAGAGTCCAGATTTTCTTTTTTTATCAGGATACGGATGTTTAGGAGTCTCTAAAAGTGCCCCGTTTGTAAGGATCGCTGCGTGTCGCAGGTCGACTGTGGAGAAGCTCAGAGCCGCGGCCGGCGAGTTCCTGAGATCTCTGAGGAGCGCTGAAGAAGAAGCAGCAGTGCAGCGGAGACTCGCCTGGGAGGCGGCGGGAGAAAGAGACGAGGCCAGAGAGCAGGTGAGCATCTCTCTCTCACACACACACACACACACACACACTTGCTTCCGTATAGCCTCTAGCCTCCCACAACACGTGTCACACTATGAACGGGCATAAAGGCCAGAAAAATCATCTCTCACACTTTTCACAAAGGTCAGGCGCGTCTGAAGCCCAGCATTCTCAGAACACGCACACACACACACACACACATACACTCGTTTATTTATATATTTATTTGTTTTTTCATTTTTTCCACGCTGTCCTCTTCAAGCATGAACCACAGAGAGACTCGAGGAAAGACCGAACACCTAATGATTGTTGCGCAGGTGCCAATATTTCTGGTTTAGAAACTTTACAGCACATTTTCAGTTACTCACACGAAGGGGAAACGGACACTGGACATGCGTGAAGTAGACGTTTAGGTTTATTCTTGCCTGACCTTTGACCTGCGAATTCACACCCGTCGATCCTCTGTAGCTTTAAAGCCGATAGAAAAGGCAGGCGAGGATTTTGCTCGTGCGTCGATAAGCAGGTTCAACGCTCAGAGCGCAGGTTAAATTAAAACAGACTGTTAATATTTTCATACTGTATATTATATAATACTGTCTCAATCCAAACTTCTACACCTCAGACATTCTGCAAAGTATTAAATAAAATGTTCTAAAATCTGTAGATATTATAAACATATCTTAACATCAACATTCAAAACAATCACAGATTTGTTGAATGTGCGTAGAAATATGAATATACATAATGCAATGGTCGTTCAAGTCAAACCGGGACTGACTTGGTTGACTGGTGAATGAAGGTGTAAGAAACAGGCGATTGACATTGACACAGGACTTTAATCACAGGACGGTGATGAGACTCTTAGCCGTTTTAAAGAAGGCCGGACGTCCGTGAACGACGATGCTGGCCGAGGTGGCTCGGAGCCCACTGCAGTCGTCCCCGTCAACATTCAGCGCCAAAATCAACAGCTAACTTGTCGCATAAGAGACGCATCTGTCTGTGGGAACTGTACACACCATCACTCACAAACACCCACTTGCACATTACAAAAACTCTCCACGTCTCCAGTTTAGTCCAGACCCCACTCCAATATTTGGGATATTACAGGAGTTCCTGGGAGGCCGGCCGATCGAGGCTCCGTCGTACCAAGAAAACCTTCTACCTTAACGCTATCCAAGCTGAAACGCTGGGATCAGTGCATCAGTCGATTATACAGTGTGTGTTCAAAGGGGTTACACGGTGTCCCGGTTTGACCTGAACGCCCCTCAGAGATGGTAAACATCTCTTAAACCCGAAGTCGAGAAGCTCTGGCTTATACGCTCAGTCCAAACTTGTACACACCGAGCTATACATCTCTTATCGTGTTTGTGACTCACTCTGGGTTTTCGTTATAAAATTCAGGTTCTCTCTCTCCGCAAGTTTTTTTTTTCTTTTCTTCTCGTTATCAATGTCGGCACGTCCGTTAGCGCGGCGCGCCGTGTGGCGGCACCTCGTTCTAACACACCAGGATTCCGACTTGTAATATTTCAGAACGTCTCGCACGTGGGAATCAGATGGGATAACACGGCGTCAGGTAGGAACCTCACAAAGGCCTGGAGACTTAATTAATCCAGGTCCGAGCGAAGTTCTTTGAAATCATTTAAATTCCTCTCAACTTCCTCTTCATCTTCTTCTCGGCGCGGCGGCGAGGTGAATAATTCAGGGCCGTCTCGGGTCTGTAAGGTGGGTTAAATACGGCGTACGCTTCACAGAGGTAAAGCCCGAGGAGCAGGAGGGAGCTTAAGCACGACTGATGCCCGACATCAGGATCATTTTCATGTGTCGTTCGCTCTCTGACGCGCTCGGGCTAATTACGACAGGTGTCACATCGACCACCCGGCGCTCTGATCAAGCCCGTGCTCCGTCACCTCAGAAATAAAGAGCGAGACGCAAGGCTAATCAACTCCCTCACACCTTCACCTCACACCGGCACTTACTCCAGTTTGCAGAAGCCCGTAGCCTTTCATTTGTGGGTTAAAAGAATAAAGAAAAAATAACGAAAATTCTCTCTCTTTAGCCAAGACTTTGAGTTTAACTTCACGGGGCAGTCGTGAGATCGAGGCCAGACGAAGCACTTTAATACTCCAGCGCAGGTCAGAGCAGCTCAGGAATCTCCCGTAGACGGCTCAATCGAATGCGGCCCGCCCATTTAGTCCGCGTTTATTCCCGAACATGATCCATAACCGCGCGCGTTTTAGGCAAAATTGCCGTCTGTGTCGCCAACGAATCGTGCTAAGGAAGCCTTAAAAAAAAAAAAACGAAAAGAAAGATAAAGCACCTCCGTCTGGCCGATCAAAGGTTTTAAATACTAAAAACAGCAGCAGGCGTTGTAGGCGGTAAGAGTAAATCCATATTACAAATTGCTTTTGTGAGCTCCGGATGAGCCGCCGATTTTTCCGTATTGAACTTTTGTCCCATTCAGTGGCCACAGTGGGGAAAAGATACTGATCCTCTACAGGATCAATACAGGACCAGGCTTCAGTGAGCAACACACACACACACACACACACACACGCAGGCAAGCAGGAAGACTGAACACATCACTCTACTGCTGCTCTCAAACCCCGTTCCCACTTATCAAAAAATATTGGCACCCCAAGCCTTGAATTGAAATTTATTTATTTCCAAATGATTAAAGTCTTTTTTTTTTTCCCCTCAGTACCGCCTGATCAGGAACTAATGGTACTCAAAGAAACAGCTAAGCGTTAACTGGGTTACACAAGTCTGTAAAAACCTAACCATACCCATTTGTGGTTCTTCCTTAACCCGCCTATTATCTTTGGGGTCATTTTGACCTCATTCAATGGTTAAAGCCTCAAAATTAATGATTGAAATTTTATTTATTTATTTTTTTTGCCTCATATTCAGTGACTTTTATACATAAACTTGAGTAATCATTTTTATTTTCTGGAGGTTGAAATTGCTGAGGTCAAATTGACCCTAGGGATAAAAAAAAAAAAATGTTAGTAAATTTGAAGGTAACAGGAGGGTTCAACTTGTTCCAGCACAACTGTGAGATCCGAACAAGAAGTTTGGAGTGTTTTACTCAAACCTACTGACCATCACACCTTTGGGTTGAACTGGACCTAGAGTTCAGCATCAGTATCTGATCTCAATAATGCTCTTGTAGCTGAATGAACAGTCAGCTGACTTCATTTTATCTCCACATAACGTTGCCGAGTCTCGACCCGAGCGACTGAAGCGACCCCAGATCATAACACTGTCTCCAGAGGCTCGTACAGAGGACACTATGCATGATGGGAGCATCGCTTCATGCGCTTCCCTTCTCACCCTGACACGCCCATCACTCTGGAATAGGATCATCAGGTCACATGACCTTTTTCCATCGCTCCAAAGTCCACCAAGCGTTTAAGTCATCTCACTTCATGATGGTTTTCCGATGATGTTTCTTGAAGGTCCAGCGCTACTGCATCCTTCCAGGGTTTAATAATGTGTTCGAGTTGTTAAGCCAGTTCAGTCATTTCAGCCTCCGTCTCATTAGTTGTTTTCTTTGCTTGATGCAAAGGTTAAGGTTTCCTCTTTACCTCTAAACATTCTTTTGGTGTATTTTTAATTAGAATATAACCTGCACAAAACGTTTACGGATATCAGGGTAACATTATAATAGTGATAATGGTACTGTAATATGGTAAAATGGGCAAATGTCACATTTAAGGTTAAAAGATTCGATTTTTTGTTTTGTTTTGTCCGTAATGATGATGTCATCACTTCATCCTAATACTAAAGCCACTGTTCTGGTGGTTCCTCTTCTCGCCGTCTCCCGTTCCTTCATCACTCGCCGCTCGTTCCCGACACGTCGCGCTGGTGTAGATGAGCTCATTATGTGTAATTTTCTATAAGATCATCAACATTAGCAGTGATGTACATTTGTTTGTGTCGCCTCATTGCTCCGGAGAGCTGAACTCGACTTTGCTGTTAATTGATTAGATTTTTAAGGATTTTTTTAAGCATGGGAAACGAAGGGTTGAATGTGTCGCTTTCGCTCTCACACACACACACACACACTCGGATCCTCGCTTTATCTTCATGATGGCATCATTACCGTGAAGAGCGCGCGTCAGCCGTCAAATTAGCGCGGCGCGTTTTTAATGATCCGCCTCGTGTGCCAAATAAAGCGTGCCCATTGGCTCGTTATTGATCTTCATTTGAGCTGATTGGTGCCACTTGTGGAAATCTGAAAATCCTTTGGTAATGCACAGCAGGACTCGGAGAAAAAAAAAACACAGAGTCCCAGTGAAACAACCACGACAAGGCCATTATCAGCTCCTCAGCTCCACTCATTACACACAAACACACACACACACACACGCACGAAGAAAAGCAACACAGTGCAGCGCTGCTTAGATACAAAACCCATCTGGATGATTCGAGCAATTAAATCACACCAAAGTGTTTTCCCGCATCCCTGCTTTCTTCCCGAAACTTTCCCTCCAGTCCATCACATCTGCATGGAGGATGTTATCGCGGAGGTGAGCATTAAGAAGGCCCGCAGTTTGAGAGCGCGCTTAACTGCAAATCGGCGCAGCGAGACCACCGCCGCCACCTGTTTTTAATATACAGTAACCGCGGAATGCTTTCTCCTTAATCATCGGCTAACAGCGGTGACATCCTCCCCCGATTTTCCTCTCCTCAGATACTTTTAATTAGCTCCTTATATTAAAGCTAACACACACATCCACCGCGCACAACGATCCCGGCGCGAAACAGGGAGGCGTACTCGCTCCGGAGGTCGCTCACCGCCCGTAATCCAGAGCAGGGAGGAGTCATGCTAACACTGTGTTCCCTCCCACGCCCACGTCCCTCATCCCCCCTCCCTCCCTCCCCCACTTTTTTGTCCTTTAACGTGTTTCCATCTTCATTTATATTAATTTCACAAATCTCTGCGGAGGAGCAGGAGGTGGCGGCGGCGGCGTCCACCCGCCCTCGTCTCGTTACACACCCCTGGGACTGGTGTTTTAATTTAGCCCGACTTCAGTGTAATAAAATTTTATATCAGTCTTTTATTAGGTGTTAATATTACACCAGCGCTCCCTCCACTACAGCTTTATCTAATTGCTTTCATTAGCACCGCAGGAGCCGCCCGGGCGAGGACTCACTCCTCACTCGCTCACTCACCCGCCCGCCCGCTCACTTTACTCTTACTCTTCTGTGACAAAACACACCTGATGTAAGCCGTAAATATATACGATGATGTGTGTGTGTGTGTGTGTGTGTGTGTGTGTGCACCATGCTGCTTAGAAAACTGAAAACTCTTATACTTTCAGTTTAGTCTTCATGATTGCTGATGTGAACGTTTTCACACACGGATGAAAGAAAAACTACATGGTTACTACATGAACACCAGTGTGTTTACAGAAATCATCAAAATCCGGTGTTTAATAAACGAAGACAAATATCATTAATAACTATTTCTTCCATCACACAATTTAGCCTGATTTAAAAAAGTATTAATTAATATAAACAATACGCTTTGGTTGCTAAGCAACATGACGGACCAAGCGTGTACCATGGCTGTGTCGCGTGATGTGTGACTGATTAATGGTCATGTGGTGGTCATGTGGTGGTCATGTGGTGGTCATGTGGTCATGGTGATGCTCTCAGGTGCTGATGGTCATTTTGAAGAAGCTTTGCCTGCATCATTTCAGATGTGGGAGGAGTTCGTATCCCCGCTGGTATCGCAGTCACGTGGCTCTGACGCCGTCAGGATGCCTCACGTCTCTGTGGTCTAATGTGACCAAAACTAAAAACTTGGATATTTATAAATAAAACTCGGACCTCAAACCTTTTTTTCAGACGTCTAAACTCTTAAACATTAATGCAGCGTTTCATATTGTTTTCTGCATCTAATTGAGACAAGAGCTCTCTTTCTCTCTTTCTCTCTCTCCTGCTTTTTCTGTCTCCCTCTCTAATCTCAGTCTCTATCTTGTTCTACTGTACATCTCTTCTGTCTTTCTTTGCAACTTTCTGTCTCTCCCTCTCCCACTTTCTCTCTTTATCTTTCTATCTGTCTTTCTCTCTGCATCACTTACTCTCATGTCCGTCTTCGACTGTCTCTCTCGTCTTCTCTTTCTCTCTGACATTCTCTCCCTCTCTTTTTGCTTTTTGTCTCTCTCACCCTCTCCCCTAGCCTCCCTCTCCATCATCCCATCTCTCTGTTTATCTCTCTCTCTCGTACAGTTTTTTCCTTGGTGTCTTTCGTCTCCTTTCCACCTTTCTGTCTCTCACTCTCTGTGTATATCCTGCTCTCGCATTCAGTCTCACTCTATCTCTGTCTATATCTTGTCCTCTTTCAGTTCGTCTCCCTACGCTCTCGCTCCAGCTTTCGTCTTTCTGTCTCTTTGACTTTCACTCCTAGCCCCTCTCTCTCTCTCTCTCTCTCAGTCTGCCTGTCTCTCTGTTTATCTCTCCTGTCTTTCTGTCTCCCACTTTCCGTCACTCACTTTCACATTATGTCTATATCTCGGGCTCTTTGTCTCTCCCTACCGCCTGTCTCTCCCTTTCTCTGTCTCTCTATCTCTTTGTCTTTATCTCATGCCCTCTCTCTCTATTGCTCTTGTCTTTGTGTCTCTCACATTCACTCGTAGCCTCTCACACCATCTGCCCCCCCCCCCACTCACTCTCTCTCTCTCTGTCTCTCTCTGTCTCTCTGAGGATGGAAGTGACCTGCCGGTGGACGATTATGGCTGTAGAAATGGTCAGGCTTGATGAATCTGAAGGAAATTGGCTTTGAAATGGCCTCATCTGCTCCGGTCAAAGCCATTACTTGATATATTTTATAAGTGGATTGTGAGTGTGGCTAAATTATTTTAGAATTACCTCGTCCGGCCCGGCGTCTCGGCCGCGCGTCTCTCCGTGCGGTTTAATCACGGTGAAAGCCGTTTCTGAGTAAATTGTCAAAGTAATATTTTAATGATCAGGTCACTTTAACATGGACATTACAGTGCGACTGTAAGTCTGTTTCCATTCAGCTTGCTGATTTATATTTAAACACACAACACGAACAGGCTTGTTTACGACAAGACGAAACCGCGGCCTTGAAACGTGCTTAATATTTCACTGAATTCTGCTCTCGAGGTAACGCAGCTGGACCAGGTCAGTGATTTGTCGAACAGATTTTTTTTTTTTTACAGAATAAAGAAATACAGCATGCGAAGAGCTGAACTGCGGAGTTTCTCACAGGGTTCATATCCTGTACTGTACACACTTTACAGCCAAGAATCACAGCTCTATGATAGCTCAAACTAAAATAAATTTTTTAAAAAAATGTTACACTGGCAGCAGAATCCCTCGTACAATCCTGTTTTTAATGTCTTTGACAAAAAAATTGTAATTAATAAAAAGTCATATTGTTATTTATTTATTTATTTATTTTACATTTCTAACTACTATTACTTTCTTTTTTTTATTCTTATTAAATATTTTGGATTTTATAAAAACACTACTATACTATTATTGTTATTATTATTATTGAAACAGTAAACACTTTTTGTTGTACCTTTTGGGATATTTTAATAAAATAAAAAAAATTGTATAGAAATAATACCATACCATAAAATTTATTTTATTTATTTTTAAAGATGGTGATGATGATGATTATTATTATTATTATTATTATTAAAACTATAAGCATTTTTGGTCAAATGTCTTTGTATAGAAAAATTATATAAAATATGTAGTATAACAAATAATAATTATTAAAATAATATAATAATATAAAGATAATAAGATAAAGTACCATAAAATACATTGATTAAAATAAGACTATTAGACTGTTGTGGAAGGTTTATATTTTTGTTAAAACGTTTTAAATTATTATTATTGTTGTTGTTGAAACAATAAGCATGTTTGGTTGGAACTCTTGGCATATTTTAATGAAAAATATGATAATATAAAAGTAATAATATAATAAAAGGTATAAAAGTAAAGTTACAAACTAATTTTAAAAAGAAGAATTCATTTACTGTTGCAAATGTAATTAATTAATTGATTTATTTTTAAAGAGTATTATTATTATTAATAATAAACTTCTTGGTGTAAAATGAAATTAAAAAAAGACTAAAATAAAAATAAAGATTTTTTTTTATTATGTTAAAATTTTATAGTAAGCTAAAGTAATAAGATAATGTACCAAAAAAAAGTTTTAAAAAAATGTAAACTATCAAACTATTGTGGAAAATGCATATTAAAAAAATATACTATGTATGTATATATTATTTATAGTATATATAATATTTGTGATTATTTGTTTTTACTGTTTATTTTTGAGGATGATAAATCCTGCATGTTGTCCTCACACGTTATTGTCCTTGTTAGTGGACGCCTTTATATTCACCTCTTACTGTACGGTTCAGTTAATTACATCACCGCGTCTCTCGCTCTCTCACACACGTCAAATCAATAACAATGTTCTGTTTGGCGTAATAACAGCCATGTGACATTGAACTGAAGTGCAGTTTCGATGTCCTTCATGACCAGAGGAACAAAACCTCATGTTTATGTCTCTATAGAGCTACAAACACCAATCAGCCAGAACACTGAAAGCGGTGAGAGGTGAAGTGAAGAACATTGATTATCTCGCTACAGCAGCACCTGTCAGGGAGTGGGGCACAGGATACTAAACACCAAGAGAACAGGCAGGTTTGAAGTTGATGAGTTGAAAGTGGGAAAAATGGGCAACGTAAGGACCCGAGTGACTTTGGCAAGGAGTGTCTCCAGAACAGCAGGTCTGGTGGGGAGTTCCCGAGGTGCAGGGGTTAGCACCTGCCAAAAAAAGTGCCCCAAGGAAGGACAGCGACCGTGTGATGGGCAGCAAAGGCTCAAATCATGCAGAACCAGACCATGGAGAAATGGAAGAGATGCACCAGGATGCATTATGAGAAGAACCACAAGGTTGTGAGTCCAAACCTACACTGGCAATAAGAACACAAGCACCACCTCCTATTTCATGATGTTGTGGTTTTTCATTAAACTGCATGGCTGAAACAAGTCCTTAAGTTCAAAATCCAGGTCTAAATAAGAAACACCGCCCCCTTGTGGTGTGGAGAACGATTTCATCTACGCAGATGCAGAGCGTTCATGCGTATGTTCCGACCATCAGTCCTCATCCTTGCAGGTGACTTTTGACTGAAGAGGTCACGTGACACGATGCGATGCGACGCAGTCCTCCGCCAGCCTTGACCGGCACCGATTCATCGGCGTGGGTTTGGCGTGTCAGGACCGTAACCCTGGATTGCGCTCTTCTTTGCTTTCAAGTGGCTTCACTTCTTGAAGCGCGTTCCAAACGAATACAGCTTAAGCGTTCGTTATACCTTTTCACCCTTCACCTCCGAACACTCCTGCATCTTGACTTCTTTTTTATTTTTCCTCCTTTTCTTTTCTTTCCAAAGTACTGCGACATTTTTTTTTTCTTACTTCACAGCGTGAAGGTCATGTCTCAAGTTTGAATGTGAGACGCTCCCAACTCGAGTCCTGTATAGAACATTCTCCATCATCTTCCCCGGCTTCCTCATCCTTGAGGCTTATCAATTGAATGGAATGGAATGAAACCTTTATTATTCGCCAATATGACATGATTCACTCTGTAGACTTTTTTTCCCTCTCTTTCTCTCTGTTCGCCAACACCGTCTGCGCTGCGAGGGTCAGCGTGTGACACAAACCACTAACGTATCAATGCAGTGCAAAGTTTCCACTGGGCGTTTGAACGCAATCCTGTTTTTCTCATCTAGAGAAATCCTATTGTCGTGCGGGTCTTTATGCATCCTTCAGCAATCAGGAAGCAGCTTTTACCGTAGCCTGTTTACCGTGAGCTCCTGATTGAAAAACACTCATCTCACAGTGATTGAAAAAAAAAAAAAAAAGCCGTATGTATGAAAGCGGAAGGGCTGATTGGAGAGCCGGGCCCCAAGGAGAGCACTCTGGGAAGGGCATGCTGGACTTTGGGTAAGTAGAGGGTGCTTAATTACTTTTCCCCAACGTCCTCCAAGCCATACCTTATCCCCCCCATCTCGGTACGAGCCATTAGTCATCGGAGAAGTGCCGTTATTAAGGCATTAGACGACTCGTTGCGGCTGCTCTGGAAATTGTTGCCGGTACCGATGCAATTAAAGAATCCATTAGTATTATTAATAAGGACTCACGTGTGCGCCGGTGGACGGTGGTTTAATATGTAATTACGCTGCCGTTATAAGAGACACACACAGAAAGTGGAATAGGCCTTGCCTTGTTCAATCACGTTTCCTACTCGTCAAACTCGCATATTTAATTCAAAGCCCTTTTCAAATAAATATACATATTTAACCGATACATCATCCAGAGGACATGTTAATTAGTGCGATGATGAATTCTTAATGCCAGCTTTAACAATATATGTGAGCGTTATTATTACTAATTCCGGTCTAGTGAACGAGGGCGCGTTTTTACACGAGCACCGCAGGCTCTTATTTTATTTTAAGCGATTAGAGAAAACGCAGGGCTGTGTGTTAACGCGCTTTCCGTTAGCTTCGTTTATTAATTTTTAATGTTACTTTTATTAAGCGAGGATTGCAACACACTTCACGGGACAAAATCCGGCTAACAGGTTCCGTATTAGTCCGTAACCACGGGGTGTTACAGTAGCACGTACAGCCGTTTGACGAGTCGAGCGTTTTTCACGGAGACGGCACTGGCTGCGATGGACAGCGACTGTAGCCGTAGCCAATTAGCAAGAAGTCTTTGTTAGTTAAGAAGATGTAATTTGATAGCTCAAGGCAAGGAGTGAAGAACTTTACACACTCAGTTTGTTATGTTGTACGATGGTTGCGGGTCCATTAGGATTATCGTCCAAACACTCTGACTAATATGCTAAATCAGAAGTGTCTCAGCCGCGGTCGCTCCAAATTCATTAAAAGGAATCAAATCGTTAGCTAATGTAAATGTCATTCCAATTCTCAGGACATAGGAAATGTGAAATTGACTCGTCTAAGCCTCATCTTTGTGCAAAAGCCTTAAATACCGCACTAGAAAGTGTTTCAGCGCAATTTTTTATTTCCTTTTAGTCATCGTAACATTACTTGGCACCGTCAAAGAACCCAGAGAACCCTAAAGACGCAACTAGCCAGTCATTTCTACGAGTGTAGATTCACTTGTACATAGCTATTTCTTTGATTTGCATTTTGAGCGTTTTACATCCAGGTACTCGGCTTCAATAAAACACAAAGCCTGTGTATATGAATATGAACAGCTCTACACTCTCCTGCTCGTGTCTCTTTCCTGATCTGTCCCCTGCGTCTCCATCAGTCTCCTGGAGTGAGACTGTAAGACGTGCAGTAGCAGCAGCAGCAGCATGTCCTCAACCTGACAGGGAAGACGTCGCTTAGTCGCTGCTCTCAGAGGACCTGTTATGCGATACATGATGCATGTTTATTCTGGTGGGGGATAAATAAAAGTTTCACCTAAGATTTGTCTGAGCATTTTCATCATCTGTTTGGGACGTGTGTGTGCGCGTGTGTGTTTGTGTGCTTTTAGTTCCCATAATGCACTGGGATGTTTACTGAACGGAAAGATCCTGAGGCGGTGCCTCCACTGACGCACCTGACGGACCCTCTGTCCAACCATGCCTGGCACTATGTGAAAAAGTAATTGCCCCTAAACCTCATTGTAGTTGTACAGTCAAGCGTTTATGATAACAGTTTGCTATGGAAAAATTTTGGCCCACTCTTCTCTGCAGAATTGTTTTAATCCAGCCGCATTAAAGGGTTTTCAAGAACGAACGGCCTGTTTACGGTGATCTCAATAAGATTTACGTCCAGACCTTGTCTAGGCCAAAACCTTGATTTTTTTTTGAGCCATTCAGAGGTGGACTTCCTGGTTCCTGGTATGTTTTGGATCATTATCCTGCTGCATAACCCATAAGTGCGCTTGAGCTTTTAGATATTTTAGCGTGCTTCACTGTGTCAGACAGTCAGACAGGTTCTTTTTAAGTGATTTCTTGATTCAACAGGTCTGGCAGTAATCAGGCCTGGTGGCGGCAAGTGAACTTGAACTCAGCTTTCCAAAAAATGTGGTAAAACAACGTTTTAGCCGGGGGGGGAATTACTTTTTCCATATAGATCAAAGTAGGTTTGGACAGCATTTTTCTCTGAAACCATGAAAAAATGCATTTTGTATTTACTTGGGTTATCTTTTTTGAAATATAAAAATTCATTTGATGATCTGAATCATCATTTAAGTGTGAGAAATATGCCAAAAAACAAACAAAACAAAAAAATGGGAGGGGGCAATACTTTTTCACAGCACTGTACAGTCAATTGACATAAAATGAAAGACTGACGCATGTCACTGAAATGATAATCCTGTTTAGTCTGACGCGTCGGACCACTAGCATGAAATGCGTATGGTTAAAATACACAGGATACCAGACGCGCGGTTCTGTCGTGATCGTGTCCGTGACTCGGACGCTCCACTGAATCCCTGGTGTTTGTTTATTTCACGCGGCATGTAGTGACCGTAAACTGACCGGAGAATTAATGACTGTTTCTGCTCTTCCATAATGCGTACGTAAATACATCCGATTGGCCGAGCCCGTGAAACAGAGCGGAGGAACGCCATGATGTCCAGATCAATTTCCTCACCTGTCTGTGTGTGCGCGTGTGTGTGTGTGTGTGTGAGACAGAGATGATTGCAAATCTTTTTTGAATACAGCGGCCTCCGAAGTCATCGTATCCCTCTCCAGATCTCTGCGTGAGGCCGCGGAAACACACTGGGCGAGCGCGTCTCGCGTAACACCGCGTGCGCGACAAGGAAGAGCGCCATAATAAAGCGGGATACACAAACAAAACAGCTCGGCCTCCTCCTCCTCCTCCTCCCCTGCGTTACTGACACGCACGAGACAGGCTTCTCCAAAAGCGCTCGCTCGCTCTGTAATACGCGCTTATAATTGAAACATCGACACGAAGCGAGCACGTGAACGTGATTCTCTGACAACTTCTCTTTCCTCATAATCGCTGCTCTTTAATCTCTCACCGTTCCGGCGTGCCGTCTCTCTCTCTCTCTCTCTCTCTCTCTGTCTGTCTCCTCCTTGCACACAGAAATGCAGTTATTGCCTTTGGTTATTAAGCAGGAAGAGATGCAGGGAGGAGGACGAGGACGAGGAGGAGGGGAAGCCATTTTGCAGCAACAGAATAAGCTGTCAAGCAGCGGGGCAGGTGACGGTGCGGATGATGGCGCGAGCGGTACGATTACTGCTCCTGCTCCTTTATTAAATGTCTCTGTATGAACGGTAGACTGCAGAAACACCACGGCGAGGGTGGGATGATTAAAAAACACAAAACACACACACACACACACACACACACACACACACACATGCTCATGCAAAGCTCTTCTAACAGACTGGCTAATGTTATTTAGCTCAGAGAGAAATGAATCGTAGCAGGGCTGCTCAGGGTCGGTCGCTCCGTTACAGAGTTGATTTGAGGTACACACGTCCTGATATCTGTGTGTGTGTGTACTCCTCTTAGTAGGGCTGATTTCATATGCATCGTACATCGGATTGCTGAGTCTAAACCTACGTTCACACCAGGGCTCGTTTTCCAGTTTAGAACAATTTTAGCGTGTGGAGAAAAATAAAGCTTACAAAGAAAGCCGTGGAGCTCACTGGCGCCTCTAGTGTGTGTACATGGACAGTACAGTCAGCTTGCTTCACTCAGCGCATCTGAGAATCAAAGCTAGAAGCACTTTTTTTTTGGTTGATTATTTCAGGTTGAAGCCCACGTACATGTCTGTGTGTCTTGTCTTTCTGTACGGCAGAACTCTCTGTCTAACCTATTAATACACAGGAATCACATTCTGTAAGCTTGAGTTTAAATATTCACTTCATCTTTTCTCATTAATATCTATTGGTGCAGGTGTTTGTTTACATTGAGACAGTAGCACATTAGTAGATTATTTTAAGGTAGATTATTAAATCCCACACATGACTGTTCCTAACATCACTTTTACTCAACATTTCACGTGCAGGTTAAGTTTCAGGCAGAGATCTAAGGACTGCAGAAGATTCAGTAAATTCTGTCCAGACAGTTTTGTGTGATGCTGTGATGTAATCTGGGTGCACAAACATACAGACAGACAGACATTTTTCTGAGACTGGTTTCTGGTCCTCCAATGTATGAAACGTGAAGATATCACTGAAAGACCGAGTTCTGACCCAATGTACAGACAAAATCTTTCTTTTAATTATATAGGTGATACTCTTGACAGGCCACGCCCCCAACACGCCACAAAACTCATCATGGCAGAAGCTGTTAATATTTATTAAAAAGACGCAAGTTGTCACGGTTAGAGCGCTTTAGAGACCTAGGAAGACTGCTGAGGAATTTTAATGTATAATAAACGTATTACAAGATCTGTAATGGCTCTTACAGTATGTATCGTATGTGTGAGTCGACTCCTAAATGACTCGAGTCGTTTGCAAAATGACTCATCTGTAGTTGAATTCAAAAAGATTTTACATATGAAACACTGTTTGCTTTTCTTTTCTTTTTTTATGATACCTGCAAAATGTTCTGGACCCTGATATCAATTTCGTAACAGACACACACACACACACACACACACACACACACGAAAATCAGTCTACTTCCTATTAAGAGAAACAATCTAAATGTTAAGTAACGAGCGTCTCGGCCGGTAACGAGGCCCGCGGCACTCCGGCTCAGGGAAATTATTCCCGCTGAGGTTTTGTAAAAACTTCCATTGTTCACTCTGACACACACACACACACACACACACACACACACACACACACACACACACACACACACACATATATACAGAAACAAAGCAAGGCTGTGCAATTTGGGTCTCTTTCAGGTCTCTGTACTTCTCACAATTTCACATTCTCTCAATCATGGCCACGAGGTTTTTAGAGAAGCTTTTTCAAAAAAAATATGTTTTATGACGGTTAATTAATCTCGTTAAGAGTGCTGCGAGGGTGCAGCATCAGACTGAAATGCAGTGTAAAGTATTCTGTAATTAATGCATCACTTACTCTTGTATTTGTCTTATACTGTACCTGAACCCCTTAAACACACACACACACACACACCCCACTAATAAATCATCACTAATAATCTATTTTATAATATATATATATAATTTGTAATTAGAATGGATTTTAATGCTTTTTCTTTTCTTTTGTTTCGTTTCATTCTCTTTATCAAAGGTGTAACTGAGCGCAGTCGTTCCGTGAGCCGTACAGATCTTTCCCCATGTGAACCGCAGACTATTTACGCAGTTTAACCATCACACTAAGAAATAAAATCATACTAACATATACGCCATGTTGCTGTATACAGTATACTAATATATCATGGTGTTATATTTTCAGGCCCGTTCCTGAGTAAACTCCTCAGTATTCCACTCACTCGAACTCTCCCGCGTGTGATCGCTTTGTGCAGGTCAGGGTCGCTGGATAATACTGATGGGAGTCTGGAACCGCTCTGTAATTGATTATCAGATTGATTAAACCAATCAAAGATCAATTAAAAATCATTAACATTTTTTATTTCAGGAAAATTGTATAACAGGTCACAGTGAGATAGTGTGCAGCTATAGTGTGCAGCTATCGACGTTATATGTTATCCTCTGACTTCATGCATGTTTCTGATACACAGAAGTTGTACCGGTGTGGAGGAAAAAAAAAAAAAAAAATCACTCAACATGCCAAGGTTTAGATATTTTTAACAATTAAACTTGTTTGCCTTTTTTTTTATATAATCGATTGCTTGAAATGCACAAGGAATCAACCGATCTATAATCTGTGAGCGTCCATCAGTACTAGATAACATTGACGAAATCCTCCAGCAGTGCTGAAGCCCCGCCCACTCCAGACCAAATAATATCTGTTATAGAACTCATGCTGTAGATCAATTATATACACACACACACTTTTTCAGTAGAATTGCTTCTTCTTTTTTTTTTTTATTACCAAAAAACACAAAAGGTAGTCCAGAAATATATATATTTTTTCCAATTCATTAATGTTGAAAGGAACAAGGAATAAACTACAATTAAATGTAAATAAAGAAATCATATTGCCTTATATAGCATTTTAATTTACCATTAAGTGTTCGTTAAAAATCTTATTTTAAGTTTTTTTTTTTAACTGAACATCTTGAATATTTTTGCTGTAAGTTTTCTTTACGCTCTCCAAGTAATACATTAAAAGTAAAATTCTATTTGTTTCTCTCGTTTTTCTGATTAGAGAAATAATCCAATCTGTCATCCAAACAAAATCCTCTAATCTGTTGCACTTCTATGCTTCATCCTGCTCTTTACTGTATATTTATAATATCTTCATTTCTCCCGCTTTCTCTTTCTAGTCCCTCACTGATCTCTCATGTTTTCTTTTCCTTCACTTTTTTCTTTTTCCTCTTCTTCCTTGATTGTCTTAAAACTTTATGGACCTTTTATTCTATTCCTTTTGTCTGCTCCATTAGTTTCCTTTCCTTCTTTTCCCTCTCTCTTTCTGTTTCCTTTCCTTCTTTTCCCTCTCTCTTTCTGTTTCCTTTCCTTCTTTTCCCTTTCTCTTTCTTGCCTTCCTTTCTTTAATTTTCTTCTGTCCTTTTTCTTTCCCTTCTTTGTCTTTCCCCTTTTTTCCTTCACCTTCTCTTTCTTTGTTGTAATTCTCCCTCCCTCTTTCTCTCTATTCTCTCTCAGTCCGCTAGCAATGTATTGTTCTCCCCCTCTCTGATGCGTAACTATTTACCCCCTCGCCGAGGTGTTTGCATTCATCCGTCTCAGCGCTCACGTTGCGTTTTTATGCCCGTATTTATTTCGGCTTCTCGGCCGCTCATAAACACCATCCAGAGCGCCGCGGCCTGCAGACGCATTTGTAACACATTAGTGTGAGCCATCTGAGAGGCCTGCTTTTGGTTTAGCGTCTCGCTCCCTGTCGTTTTTTTTCTTCTTTTTTTTTTTTTTCTTGGAGTGAGAGAGAAAGAAAAATTTTCTATTTTCTATTTAATGTTATGTGAGTAAAAACTTGGATTCCAGAAAAATAAAGGGGGATGAAGGAGCGTGTAATTGAAGTCACCTGATTAGAGGTGTGTCCCCCCTGAGAGCGGCGTAAAGCCTGGTGAAGGAGTAAACATGAGACGTGGGAAAGCTGCAGGCGTCTCTCTCAGCATACTGAACCAATTAATCACGTGTAGAGGGAAGGAGCGATCGTGGGGAGAGGGGGACGAGAGCGGCTTCCTCACACAGGTGGGTGGTGTGTGTGTGTGTGTGTGTGTGTGTGTGTGAGAGAGAGAGAGAGGAATTTGGTTTACTTTTATAATTAAATAAAAATAAAACATATATTCACACACATTGCGCAACTTTTTGTTTTAATCATTTGCGAGGGTCTCAGAGATTTTTCTTTTTCGGACATTAAAATGCCACGTAAGGATTAAAACTATTCCTCGACATTGATCACATAAAACATTGACCTCAAATCGGCCTCTTTTTTCCGCCCGTGTTAAAACACTTTCATAGACACCTTCTTGTGTAAACAGTAGTTTAGGGGCGGGGCTATGGTCGAGCTCGGTTTGTAAGACGGAATTAATCATGATATAAGACGATAACAGGATGGCGTCCCTCTCTGCAGTGTCTACTCCAGTATAAATGTCATGATAAATGAAACTCTCTGCGTCTCCGGCCTGCCGTTGGAGGAAAACAATAAACGATGGCACGGGCTGATAACGTGGTTATGGTGAGCACATGGATGATCATTTTCCTGCTGTGGCACATCCTAAAAACATTTTATTCCCCTTATAACGTAATAATTCAGCAGGAATTACAATGGAGTCATAGACATTTAATTATTGTTCCTTTTTAATAATGATATTCGTCTTGTCGAGCCCATCAGCTTGTCGGCATGTAAGATCTTAATTTTGCCGATGCAGATGACCGATGTTTGTTCATTGTGGTCTGGTGGCGGGAATATACAAGTGTCTGAGATACGCAGTTTGTACGATGCTTTAAGAACACATTCTTCATGAAAGAATTTAGTATTTACTTTATCTAATTACTTTTACATTTAATTTACAAAAATATTTTTGTTGGGTCATGCAAGTACTGAAAACGTTTTATGTAGTCAGCTGTATAGGAGCTTTCATTGTGCATGCATTTATCATTTTTCCTATATATTTGGGAGTAGAAGTAGAAAATCTAAGCATCGTCTTTGAACATGAAACTGAGTTTTGTTACTAATAATTAGTGTATCGCACTTTTTTTAGATTATGCTATGAAGTGTCAGAGGAGGAAAGAGTGATGCACTGTAGTATCCAAGTAAAAGTCCTGTTACTTCAGTGACATTTTACTAAAGTACATGTAAAGTTACCGTTATAAAAATATATTCAAGTAAAAGTAAAAAGCAGCTCAAAAAAGTTCCCGAGTTACTTTACCAGCGGGCTGCGATGGGGGATTCTAGTGTAGTTCAAAAAAAGACAAGCGGATATAAATCTCAATCTAGTTGTTTTTAATTGCAGGAAGACCTCTGCATAATAAAGCTGTTGCCTTTCTTGTGCTTGAAAATCAAAGTAAGCTGATGTGAAAGGATCATCCTGTAGATCTTATGATATGCATTTAAAATGTCACCACAAGATCCACAGACCATTCCCAGGAGATGCCGTGATAATACGGGACTCTCTTTAACAGCGTTAAATAACATCAGTATTTAATATTTACTCACCGCTCGCTCGCAGGCTCTCTGCCGGACCAGGCTCCACGCCGTGCGGCTCCGATGATGAAGGTAGATGTTGTCGTGGGACAGAGGGGTTCCGACTGGATGGGTTTTATCCCATTGTTAATCTTTTCCTCACATCAGTTCATTTAACTCTATCACGGCATTGCTCAGTGCTGCTGTACGTACGTGCGTGTAAATACTTATGGATACTTGCGAAAAATATCAGGGTTTGTATGTGTAGTGTCCGATTATCTTTTGATATTTTCGTCTGTCTAAATTTTGGGCAAATACTGGACTTCGGCGTTGCTTCACAGAGTTGTTTTTGTAGCCACGTTTGTTTGTGTACGGAGTCAAACTGTAATCACTTCACTTCCTACATACCGTATGTCCCGCCTTCCGTGCTCGGGAACGCATGAATCGACCACCTCTGGAATGGGTTTGCATGCTCACAGACCCACAGAAACCAACTGGTCCCGGGGCCAAGTGTGCTCGTAAGCGGTTCCCGGACCCCAGTGCCAAAACGCCCTAAATATGGTGTGACACACACACAACACCAGGATAAGCTTCAGGGGGACCCAGGCCAAAATAATAAACCAAAAGTGTATCTGTGTTTTAGTAGCTCGATTACCTGCAACAACAACAACAAAAAAGACAAAACACAAAAAAAAATACAGGTTCTTTCCCTGACTCCCTAAACCAACAACAGTGAATAAATTCCCTCTTCCCAAAATAAATGGCAGCCACGCCCCTACTACTGCTGAGTGCACAAACATACAGTTGTACAATTCTATACAAAGAGCCGAGCAAACAAAGCAAAGGGACAAGGCGATAATCAAAGTCAACGGGAAGCAAAAAGTCCAAACCAGAAAACACAACCAAATACCAAACCACCAAAATCACAATCCAAAAATGCGCCTACACGCATCCTTTTTCCCGCGTCTATATCCGGTTTATTATATCTGGTGGCGCTGGTTGATGACGTCACTCTCAGGGCGGAAGCGGCCGTGTGGAAGGTCAGGTAGATGCCGATGTGGGGAAACAGTCAGAAAACCTGGAGTGGAGTCTGGAGCGGCGCGCGACAAAGGACACGAGACACACCCGCGAGCGCAACGAAGCACAGCAACACAGACAAATACACACACGGGATGGGAAGATTGAATCATTTCAGTGACTCGGTTCTTTGATTCTAATTCATCAAAATGAACATTTTTTTTTTTTTTAGTCATTTAGTTCATTTCGTTCTTTTGATCAATAAATACCTTGTTACAACAGACCCCAACACGTCTACATATACAAATGTTAGCTATAGTTCCAGTAATGAAAATATTACAGTGCAGCTAAGGACATATAATAATGAACAGAATAAGCACCTCACTAGTCCGAGTCGTTCGTTCGTTTGAATCTATTGCACTTCATAGCGTCTATGGGAGTCACGTGACAAAAGAACGAACGATTCGGACTTAAAAGGTCTCAAAGGTAACGACTCATTTCTGTTTCCTGGGATGGTTTGCGCATGCGCGCTCAGTAGAAAATGAACGAATCACTCTCCGAGACGACTCGTTCTTCTGAGTCACGTTAAAAACTCGTTCAAAATGAATGAATCATTCATGAACGACTCATCACTAATACAAATACATACAGCGACCAGCAAGCTTGCGGGTCGTAACATTGGTCAGGGGTTTGAGTCATAAGAATTTGATGGCATTTCGTTCTCCGTTCTTCCGTTTCCGGGATGCATTTTTTTCTCTTCCTCGTTGCGTTATTTTTTAATTTTTTTTAATTTTCATTATTATTTTTTTTACTCAGTAGCGAATATGATTTAAAATGTAGTACAATACTTCAAACAAAACATACTTAACGTAAAGTAAAATTACAGATTTTAAGTACACAAAAAACGTCTCAATTACAGTAACACGAGTGAATGTACATAATTAGTTCATTTCCACCTCTGGGTCATGTGTAATGAGGACAGCACGTCTAAGGTCGACAGAATGAAGTATGTTCAGGTGCGGCGAAGCAAAAAGGAATGTCTCCATATGAGGCCGCACAAAAAATATGTGAAAAAATGTCGTATAAAAGTTTACAATTTGTATGACTGAATTTGTGCTCGTTCATGTAAAACAGTTTTTTTTTTTTATAATGAAGATTTATATTATCTTGATACTCTTCTACTTCATCGATCCAGCCACTAGCATTCTCTTCATATTCAGTACTGAGAAACCACATAAAGTGTAAACCTTTACAGCGACAGAACAAATAAATAAACAAAAATAATACATCATTCATTTTGAAATTTTTGAAAGATATTAACTTTCTGTTAATACTTCCCGCGCTGCTCCCGAACACTGTGTTTCTTTTGTTTTTTTTTGTTTTAAATATACAGTAAAGTGCAAAAGTCTTCCTATAAACTTTAAGATTTTATTATTGAGTCAGTACAAATTTTATTTTATTTTTTTTATAAAACTGCACAAATTGTACCTGAGACTAAATGATCATCAGATCAAATACTGACTTTGTTTCATTAATTACTGTTTACTGACCTTTTTAAATCTCAAATTGCGTCATGGCAGCAGTGTGTAGTGTAACGTTTCCTCTAAAGATGCCAGTAGTCGCATCGTCGTTGATGCGATCATGTGACGGTCAGACGACAGGCGTACATTTTTTCATGTTGAAGGGTGAATACCTTTACGCTTTTTGGCCCCTCTATACAGTACGGTATGTCCAGTAAAACGCATTTAAAGGTAAGAAGCTTTATTTAGTTTATTTCTGACGCTCTGAGCGAGTCGTGTTGGTTTGAGCATCAAGTCACGAAAGAGAAAGAAGCGTTCAGTAAGTTGTGCAAATAAAAAAACAAAACAATCCTTTCTTTAACTAGTCTTTACTTAAAATAGGCTAAATATATAAATAAATTATTCTTTAATTGCACTTTTGTAAAAACAACAAAATAATAAAATCATAATTGAGTGTAGGCTGTGTGTGTGTGTCTGTGTGTGTGTGTGTGTGTGTGTGTGTGTGTGTGTGTGTGTGTGTGTGTGTGGGTGTCCCTGTTGTTCCTTTCACACACAGCTGCAGCTGCTAAAACAGAATCTGGAGGAAACCCAGACAGAAAACTCTCACCTCCATCAGGAGAGAGAACAGCTGGTGACCAACATCAACCTCTGGATCACCGAGCACAGGTAAACACACCGACTGTCACACACACATCAGAGCTATGTTTTAGTGGGTTCTTTAGGGGTTCAGGAGTAGCTCTGTGGTTAAGACTATGGTTCGGAAGGTCCAATGTTCAAATGATCACCCCTACAGTAGTCGTCCCTGTTGGGCCCTTGAGCGAGGCCCTTAACCCTCAACTGCTCAGATGTATAATGAGATAAAAATGTGTATAAGTGCATGTATAAAGTGTATAACAAGTGTACTGTATGTGTGTATAGGTATGTACGAGGCTCTCACTCTGGATAAGCGCGTCTGCCAAATGCCATAAAATGTGAACGTAACTACAAACGGATAAAAAGTACGACTAAAACACTCCACAGGACGTGCGGTTACAGGACAGTAAAACCAAAAGTGTAACTCACGGAATCACAGAGTTAATGATTATTTTACTGTAACTGCACCGCACACACAGGGTTTTATTCCCAGCTACAGTTCAGATCTCTCTCTCTCTCTCTCTCTCAGTGCCTTCACTGTTCCTCTCTCTCATTCATTAACTTCCCTTTGTCTCTCTGAACTTCTCCAACACCTCTCTCTCTCTCTCTCTCTCTCTCTCTCTCTCTCTCCTGTTTGTCTCTCATTCTATAAACTCTCTCTCATTTCTCAAGTTCACTCTCAAATTTTCTCTCTCTCTCTCTCTCTCTCTCTCTCTCTCTCTCATTGTTCGGATTCTATAAAGTCTCTGCCTCTCTCGTTCATTAAATTCTTCTCTTCCTCTCTTCATTTACCACACACACTTGTTTTTCTCTCTCGCTCTCAGTAATTTTGACTTATTCTTTTTGTCATCTCTCTTGTTCAGTTCTCATTCATTATCTTCTCAGTTTTTTGCCAGATTCTTTACATTTCCTTCAATTCTTTAGGTTCTCTTTGTCACCCTCCCTCTCTCCCTCTCTCTCCTTCTTCTTCTTGTTCTTCTTCAAGTTCCCCATGCTCCCTCTTTCTTAACCATCTCTCTCTCATTCATTAACTTCTCTCGTTCTTCAAGTTCTCTTTGCTTCCTTCTCATTATTCGGGTTTTCTCTCGCTCTCTCTCTCTCTCTCTCTGATTACAGCTGGTGTTTTTGATTTGTAATTTAAACTCAATCAGGACACAATCAGTTGGGATGAAAGCCACGGAGGCGGTGACGGCTGTTGTTCCGCGCTGTTTAGCCGAGCCTCATCGTGGCTGGTTTAGCGTCCTCGCGTTCTCCTTCTGACCTGAACGCCGTTCACTCGCACGTCTTCAGGAACTCAATCGCGCCTTAGTTTAATGATACAGTCGGAGCCGAGTGAAAACACCTCTGTGCCGCTCTACATAACACGTGACGAACGTGATCCGAGACGCGCTCCGCCCCTCGCTCAGTCACGGTTCCTCTTCCTCAGGTTTTTCCGCGAGACCGCTCCAGCGCCGGTTCTGCACGCAGAGCCTTGTTTAAATGTACACTTTGAGACGTGTATTGTTCTTGTCATCGTGGCTCTGTCACAGAAAGCTTTTTTTTTTTTTTTTCTTTCTCAGGACTGCTAACGAGAGTCTGGCTGGACGGATCAAACAGCAGAACGAGCTTTTGGCCAGCGTCAGTCTGGAGACAGAGTAGGTGTTTAATCACCTGTTTAACAGCTTCAGCTCCTCTTCATCCCGCGGCGCGGTCTCTCAGCCGTTCCTGCTCCTCACTACATTCACAACACGCGATTTAACGACTTTCTCTCGTTTAGACTTTTAACGAGGGGCCGTATATGACAGGAAGCTTCCATTCCATTCCGTTTTTTTTTTTTTTTTTAAGTGCTTAAACGAACTGCAGGCAGAAACGTCAGACCACACGCTAGGGCTGAGGAGGCGCTCCAGCTAATCGTTTGGATTTATCACTCACCCTGTTATACATAATCTCTGTTTAAACGTCACGTGAAAATCGCGGCTCCGTTTCAGGGGCGAACATTAAAAATGAGCCATGGCCATACTCAGTACTCATTACTCAGTGGTCACATTAAAGTGCAGTGATGAGGCACTGAGGTACTTCCTGTGAGCTTTAGTGAATGAAAAAATAGCCACGTCATAAAAGTTATAAACAAATAAATAAACGACCGTCCACAATCGGTAGAGTTTGACAACTGTGCCACGAAACCAGCCAATCAGAGACCGGAAGCGGGTTAAATCTGAAACAGCCAATCAGAGCTTACTTTGTTGCCAGATTGAGCCATTTCTGTGGCAACTTTTCATCATGTTAAGGGGGTGACAAATTAATCTACTGTACACTATGAGTTCTAGTGCTGATATTATATTTTTATTATTATTAAAATGGGTGGATTTCTCAGCACTGTCTAGGGGGGAATTATCAGTGTGATCTGGCAACCATGCTGAGTCTCGTGCAGTGATCTTGAACAAGTAAAAATTTGACTTAAAAAATAACAAATTAATTCTTCCTCAGAAACGAGTCTTAAATAAAACACCATCAGTACAGCCATTAGTAAAGCGCTACACATGCACTAAACTGCGAGGAGAGACCTGTACGGATCATGGTTCGTTACACCGCATTATATCCATATATATCCATAATTCCTCAGGAAGGACATAATTTACCCCAACATCGATGTTACCCTGTGATATCACCCAGCCCTAGCTGTACGATATCGGACGTAGGGTTGGTATTATGGTTTTATTATTGGAATTATAATGTCCTTTTATTTCACCAGATTAACTTTTATCAAAGTACATTATAGCGAAACCTTGGATTGCGAGAATCTCGGTCCACGAGCGCTTTTGCAAAACTTGATAAACGAGCGAGGCCTTGACATACGTGCAGTACGCATGCGCTTTGTCTGCCGAGCGTCACGTGTTCACAACTGAGAGCCAAGGGTTCTTCTTTCTCTTGCGCTGTGGGATTGTGGCCCATGCTTCGTCTCGCTCTCTCTCGTCTTCAGCCACGATTTTTTTTCAAAATAAAGTGCAGGTTAATTTGTCGTATTTTTACTTTATATTTTGTATTCATTATTTTTATATGAATAATTTTGAGCTGAGGAACGAATCATCAGCGTTTCCATTATTTCTTATGGGGAAACTCACTTTGATATCCCAAAGCATGCTTCTGTAACAAATTATGCTCTCAATCCAAGGTTTAACTGTCATATCGTTGTACATGCACTATAGCAGTTGGGGTAATATAGTATTTATCTGTAACAGTTCCTTCATTATAACAGCATCACTCTTTGACCTTACTACAGTACAGTACATGCCTTACGCGTTACTGTAGGGGAGGAAATTAAAGTAATCTGTCTGCAATACGTGCAGCCATAAGCATTCCCAGAGGCATGTGTGTGTGTGTGTGTGTGTGTGTTCACATGTAAAGTAAGAAGTAAAGAAGTGCCACCTCAGTCTCAGGGAGAGTGATTTTGTGTGATGATCACTGCGCTGATTTCTAGCTCACAGCGCTTGCATGCCACGTGAATTTCATCGTCTCTAGCGGGCCGCGTGTTAAAGCCGTTTCAGCGCTATAAAGTGTTCCCCTGCAAGTCGAGTTATTAGAACATGGCTGAATTGTCATTAAATGGCCGCCCGTGCTGTGAATCTCTCTCTCTCTCTCTCTCTCTCTCTCTCTCTCTGTTATTTCATCAGCTCTCGCTTGTCTCTCCGTAACACTTGTCATCCCGACTGCTTTGCATGATGAAGAAATCCCAGCGCGACGTGATGTAGAACATAATCGCTTTTTATCCAGAGCTGATTTGAGACAAGAACTCGTTCACTTTTCTTCTCCACTCCAGCAAGGAGAACCATCTCTGGCAGAGCACCAAAAGATAATTATACCTCAGAGAGAAAGAAAAGGGGGGGAGCGGAGGGGGAGGCGAGCACGAGAGAGAGAGAGAGAGAAGGAGGGAGGGAGAGTTTAGGGGAGGGAGGGGGAGTCTGCGTGCTCGTCTTGTCAATCGGTACGGCCTTCCTACCTACAGCTTTCAAAAGCCCGGCGCCGACACGCAGCCGTTTCCGAACCTCCCCTCTCATCCCTAATGGACATGTTTGTAAGGAAATGAATAGCTCTTGTTTTCCATTAAGAGCATTGGAAGAAATGGCACTTTGTATGTTGGCATGGTGGACGACGTATGGATTGAAGTTCAAAGGGTTCACCGAGGACGCACTCTGTATGCCTGCAGTAATGACAGTCTTCTCTCTGATGTGTCTGATGCACTTTTTTTTTTTCATTTTTTTTTTTTCATTTCCCTTCATCATGAAATGCCATTAATTGCTTCCAAATGGTTCTGAAACTCAGCTTAAAGACAGATGGAGGTCTCGCAGTAATTGTTACTGGTTCCACGAATGAAACGTCCCCTAATGTCTGAAGTCAACGGCTACCGTCGCCGAAAGCTCCGAGAACTGTTTGTTATCCCGAGACTATTTTTGTCCCCGGTTCTCCGAAGGGAATCAGCGACGAGCTTTTTTTTCATGTACATCTTTGACATGTTTAGTCATCAAGTGTATGAAAAAAAAGGACAGCTTACTTTTTGTCCTATTAATAAATAGAAGGTTGAGAAATTCAGAAAGATTCAGGAATTATCGGAGCAAAGGTGAACACCGAGACCTCTCCGAATGTCCTACTTACTTATTAAACGTGCCATTTTTGTTATGCTAATACCTGCTATGCTAATACAGCCGTCTACCAACTAGGTCAGTGCTCTCGCTTCATGAATCTATACTGGCTTTATTCACATCACAGTTCAGTTGAAATGCTTTTTTTCCTCCCTCTGCAATTATTTGCATATTTCCAAGATTGGTGCTCACCAAAAAGCAATCCTCGACCCCTCAGAAATGAGGAATAATACGGATATAAAAGGTTTGAGAGCTTGAGAAATGATTAAAGCTATGAGATTCTGGTGGTAGCCTAAACGTAGAGCCAAAGTCCACTATTCAAATCACACACCGAGTTTGTTTATATTGAGGGGTTTATTAAAGGGATCTACATGTACTGTACTACCAAACAATTGTCCATAAAGTCTTTCTAGTCTTTCCCTAAAGCACGAATGATTTTCCACTGTGAACGTCATTCAGTTAGTATAAGACTAACACTGATACATACATTCTCTCCTCAGTGTCAAGCACATGGCAAAAAAAAAAAAAGACATCTCAGTAGATGAAATATCTTGAATCTAGACCCTGTTTCACGGTGCCCATACTATTATTTTATAAATCAGCTTGAGGGTTTTTACAAAATTCTTGTTTTTCCAGTTCAGGACCAGGCAGCCGTATCTTCCTCAATTTTGCACAAACTTGTATCAAAACGTTCAGCCGGTTCCAAAGCATTCTGAAACGTCTCGACATAAAATGCCCCGTATTTTCAAATTTCATTTGCGCCGAAACCCCCCTTACTCACGTGACTCCTAGCTCACTCATCTCGGGTCCGATCAGAAAATGAAACATGTCCAATCAAAAAGCTTGAGAAGCCATCAAAAATGCACAATCCCTTTAAATATGGCCCGGAACGCTCTTGAAATTCGCTCCATAGAAAATGAGCTGCCATTTATCGTGTACAGACAGTGCATCTTAAAAAAAAAAAAACACCTATATGTCAATTTTTCATAGACCTCCAAAATCCTTTAAACAAAACCTTCAGCCAGGTCTTCAGAACAGGGTGTTTTTCGCGGCCTGACACAAAACAGATTTCCTCATACAAAACAATCCATTTCCCGCGCTAAAGATTGCGTCTAAAATCTGTCTACCAAACATCTTTGGAAAACTTCCATCCCGCCCACAATCTCTGCAGCCACACACCAAACTTGACGTCATACAAACTCACAACCCACTCCCTCAAACAAAACAACCCATAAAGCTCGAGCCTCAACGGTTTCCGAGATATCCACCTTAGTTGCGCCCGTACGTAAAAATTTCTAGTTTATATATATACATAGATTATTAATCCTATTTCTAGACATATTTTATTATTAATTGGCAGATAATTTTGCTTTTATCAAGGAATGAATGCTCTATGAATAGTCTTCTGCCTATTCACGAAAAAAAATCTTAAAAACAAGTCAACAAAATATGTCTGGAAATGTGCTTAATTAATAATCTAATATTTGGTTTACTGTGATCTTCTGATAAGAAATAGTCAATCAATTTGACTAGATAGGGAACAATAGAAAAAATCATAAACGTTCGAAAATAACACTTTACTGAAACATCAAGGAGAAAAAGTTGTAGTGGTTTTCATGCAGACGTCTTTCAGGTCAGACGTGCCAGGACTGAGATGGCGGCCGCATTGACTTACGATCCAGCAAGCAACATGGCGTCGACGTATTGATGTCTGTGGTCGCTTGTAGACCGTGTTACAGCTGTGTAGCTTTCATTCTTTACATCCCATCAAAACAAACCAAAACAAACCCATCCAAGTCTGTAACCCTGACTTTTTCCAAATTGATCACCAACATTTTTTTTTTTACTTCAGTTCTGGGATTCTTTCACCGAACACAAACACAAGTGTGAAATATACACAATCTGTTTCTCTCATGAATAGATCAGGTATGATTATACACTCCTGTGTGAGACATAGCGCTCAGTGTAAGTGTGTGTTCTCACCACCGACCATGTCCTGATTCAAGTCTTTCTGACAGACTGCTCATCTCCTGCTCTGATTGGCCTGGAAGGAGAAGCCTTGTATCGCACTTCATCGCTGTTTATGTGCCGAGAGCTAACGACGGTCTCCGTTCTCTCTCGCTCTCTCTCTCTCTCTTCAACACTCAGGCTATCCGCAGTCACGCCGCTAATCAGCGAGCGCTTGTTAATCAGCTAAGAGGTCGTCTGGAGGTGGAGGAGTGAGAAGACCACGGAGTATGAGAGAGAGAGAGAGAGAGAGAGAGAGAGAGAGAGAGATTGCTATGGAATAAGATGACCTAAATGCACAGCTGTAGAATATAAACTGAACTTGAGCCATCGGTCAAATCACTTAAATTCTGCATTCTGTTTGGTCAGAAGGTGTTGATTAGCTTGGATTACCTCTGGGTTGAAAAGTAGACTCTTTAAGCTTTCTATAGATATATTTCTCATGTGTGTCAAAGATTAGCTGAGTTTCAGTTACTTTTAGCGACGCGTTCAGCTACCTGAAAGCGCACCCTGTTTATTTTCTTTATTTTATTGTTTTGTTGATATTGTGACATTACACATATTAAAGCAGACCCTGTACAGACTCAAATGGTGGACTACACTTATGTGTATTAGCCAAAATAAGGAGCAAAAAAAAAAAAAAAGTTTTCCTGTTTGCAAAAACAATGCAAGCGATCCCGTCAGCGGGTTTGTGGACCTCAGGGGTTTAGTAAAGGCCCATTCCTTTTTCAATGGATCGCGTCCACATCTTAGAATCTCCTATTAATATCAAAGATTTTGTGCGCTGATATCGTGTGCTGAAATGTTGCTTTAGTTAACACAGGCTAGTTTCTTTTTTCAGTATCTTTACTAGCACGCTGTGTCTCAGATCAGATATTTATCAAGCAGTATATTAACCAGATTTCCTGTTACAGTTAGTGTTTGCATTTTAAAAACCTTCCAACAGTACGCTCTGTTCTGTGAAGCAGCAGCCTCCTAGATTTTTCCAGCTTATTAAACACTTGAGACTGTAGGGTCAGAGATTACGATTTGAAACGCAGTTCACGACAAGAGTCAAGATGAAAGGTCTGAGAGAGACAGAGCTCATCAACGTCCTGTCTAGCGGCTGTCTGGTTTAAATCTTGAACATACTGTAAGATAGTCAGTGTGTGTGTGTGTGTGTGTGTGTGTGTGTTGAAGGATCAGTTATGAAATTCAGTCAATCTGTTTTTGGTCAGTTTGAAACTTTGGTTCACAATTAAAAAATTAAAACTGAACTTAAATGTTAAATAGTCTAAAATTGACAAATTCCTAGAAAATATACCACAGGTTTATTGCATCATAGTTTATGTAAGGGTGGTGTTATACTGCCATCTAATGGACTGGAGTGTGGCGCAGAAGCTTGGCATAAAAAAAACTATTCTAGCTTTGTGTGAGATGAGACATTTATATAATCAACAACACAGTATTTCAGTGTTTATTAGGTACTTGTATTAGTTTTTTAATACTTCAAAACCTGTAAGAAATATAGCTGCTTAATACAAATCAGCCAAACATTAGCAGTGTTGAATCAAAATTCACAAAGCACCAAAATCCAATCAAACAACAGTCTACCCATGATTCATAGCTCCACCTGAAGTAATGAATAAGTCGCAATATGAAGTTAATAAGTTGTAATAATGAGAAAATGTAGTTATTTGGTAAGTAGTAATAAGTTACAAAGCGAAAATAAAAAGTTAGAAGGTTGAAATAAAAATTGGTAACTCAATCATGACTTAAATCTTATTAGCAAAAAAAATCCATGTTGATAATAGGGCAAGTTGTAAAATGAGATATCTTTAAAAAAAAAAAAAAAAAAACTTATATAACAGTCTACCAATATAGTCAAATAAATGTGAAAATAATATATTTCATTTTATTAAAAATAAAAACGCTTCATAAATAAATATTTAAATAAAAAATATATAAAAATAAAATACATTAATTGAATTAATAAAATGTATTAAAAATCTCAATGAATAATTGTCATTAATTATTAAAAGTCAACAATGAAAAATGTATGATTAAGTTAATTAATAAACGCACCTTATGATTTATGGCCTCTGATGTTAGCTTAGTCAAACCTACAGTCATAAATTTAATTTCACATTATTTGCCCAAGATAAAATGCAAGACTTGACCATGAGAAAAAAATGGGGTAGGTGGCGCGGCTTCCATGAGTGTTGGTTAATATCTGGGACTTTATCTATCTGGATTACTGTGCCGATTGCTTTATTGAGGGACAAAGAAGCTTGTTCGACTTTTGGAATTGAGGAATTGATGTTTCTCAGGAGCCATTAGGAGAATAAAATGCTGAAGAGAGATCAGGAGCAGTTAAAGAACCCGTCTCTGTCTAACCCTGAGCCTCAATCCACTCCACACTCTCACCTCTGTGCCTCGTGTCAGAGTGGGTGTGTCGACGAAAAAAAACAGAAAACTCAGCTGCAGTTTCTCTCCTGACGCTGGAGACTCCTTACAGAAAGCTTCAATAAACCTTCAACTTGTGTATGTAATGTACACGTCTCTGTGAATGAACACAGCGCATCGGAGCGAGCACATTCCTAAAAAATCTGCACCACGTTCAGGGCTGCTGCCATAAAAAATTATCAATGTCTTCTGACCAATCACAATTCGCTTGTTCTTTTAAAGAAAAACTTCCACACTCCTGCATCTCTCTCTCTCTCTCTCTCTTTCTCTCTCTCTCTCTCTCTCTCTGTCCTGCTGATTTCTCTCTAACACTCCGTCAGCTCTCACCGCACGCTCGTTAAATCAAGCCACAATTATCTGCTCTCAATTAGCAAATGGCGAGCGATTACGGCTGTGCAGTACTGTAAACACACAGCGACGGGGGCTCTGACACCAGAACGCACCGGCCGCCTCGTAATCCAGTCGAGTCGTCAACACATCTCCGGCTAATTAGCGGAATTACAGGGTGCTGATGGGAAAGTAAACGAGCGAGAGGCGCACAGGAGCGTCACAGCATCTCGCTCCGGGGAACTGACCTGTGCTGCTCCAGATATTTCCTCTGGATCACCAAGTCTCAGGAAATTATTCTGTAATTTATTTCCACCTAAGAACTTGTTTGGGTGCAAAGAAGAAGACTATAAACGGCACTCAGTAACAAGAAGACGAACCCGGACCCTGGGGGTGCAAGGCGACAGTGCTAACCACTACTATGGAACTCCATTCGAGGCTAATTTTAAATATTTTAAATTAATTTATTATTTATCTTTTGGGGCAGTAGTGGTTTAGAGGGATGAGGCTCTGGGCTGCTGATCAGAGGGTCCGGGGTTCGAGCCCTGCCACTGCCAGGGCACCGCCATTGCTTTCTTGAGCAAGGCTTTTAGCCCTAAATGCTTAAATGTATACCCAGCCACTGAGAGTCAGTCCCGGTCCCAAGCCCAGAGAAATTTGGGCAGGGAAAGTTGTGACAGGAAGGGCATCCGGGTAAAACCTGGGCTAGATCTTGCAGATCAAAGGATCTTATGCGGTAACCCCTAGGATAAAAGAGAAACGTCTAGGGAAAAAATGCTCATTTTTGTATATTCTGACACTTGACGCCTTGCCCCCTTGCCCCATAGGAAATAATGTAAATGCAGATAATCTGTTCCTGCCACCCAAAAATATTACTAATATTACCCCTTTCCAACACTCTAATCATATTTTTGTATATAAAAACAATTGAAGCATTCATTTACATGAAGTAAAATATGAAATAAATAGACATTAAACCTCACTTAACCTTAATTTATGGTTAACTTAACCTCTTGCCACCAGCTGAGTAAAAAAACAAACTGAATGTCTTCAAAAAACACAAAAGAATATGTAAAACCCCATTCGCTTGGCTTTCCACTGACGCGGACAAGTGATAAACTTTGAGTTATTAAGGAGAAAAGTCTTTAGTAAAGCATTTGTAAGCTTGGGTACGACTGTGGAGCTAAAAGAAGGGTAGCTTAGCAAGCACTTAGCCCTGTGACTGCAAACCGCTAACCTAGCTTCATTTTATGGTAGAAGGTCTCCTGGAGGATCTGTTTCTTAAGCGCTAATGAATTCTGTTTGAAATTGGTTGGAAATAAATAAAAATTGGTGAAACAATGTATTTAAGATTCAGTTTCTTGTCACATGTACCTTATAGCACAGTGAAAGAATTTCTCCGCATCTCCCTGTTAGGAAGCTGGGCTCAGAGCGCAAGGTCAGCCAGGATACAGCGCCCCCTGGAGCACACAGGGTTAAGGCCCTTGCTTAAGGGCTCAACAGTTACACTTTGGTGGTGCTGAGATTGAACCCACAACCTTCCAATCAGCACAGTACCTTAACTGTTTGAGCCAGACAACTGTCTTTTAAGTTGTAAAAAAAAAAAAAACATCATCATTTAATAATTTTTAAAACCATACATATGAAGATGAAAAGAATCACCTTACTCATCTTACTCAGAGTCCACAGATAAAACGCTGAATTTCCATAAAGTGAGTGTTAACTCACACTCTGAGCAGTGAGACACCCAAGCCTGTGCAGAAACCAACTCTGAATATACAATAGAGAACTTTCCCCAAAATAAATATCGACCAGTTATTTTTTCCGCATTAGAAATAAAGAAAAGTAGAAGAGAGAAACATCTGTAGTATCAAAATGATGGTCCTGTAATTTTTTCAGCCTAACAACGCTCAATTCTGTGGCATTAAATGCATTAATAACAGATTATAAACGTATCAGTATGGCCTGAGTTCATGTCTCCGATTGGTTCTCTCTCTCTCTCTCATAAATGAAGAAGATGGTTTGAATTAAAAGGCTACTTGTTTCCCCGGCTCGTTTATCATGGCTAGGGGTCTCGGGCTGCCGAGACGTTTCGCCGTCTTAACGGATGGATGAATCGCGCGTTCAAACGGCTGCGCGTTCCCTCCAGCTCCAGTAACGAGAGAAGGTGTAATTAAACATGGCGTATCCTCCAACTTCATATTTTACAATCATGTCTGATGCAGTCGCTGGCGATATTTAATATTCGGTTGATGAGGAGTTGGAACAGGGTACCGATCCTCACCAAATACCTCCCTCTTCCTCTTCTTCTTCTTCTCTTTTAATTTGCAGAGCCCGCGTACCATTTGTATGCTGGGGAAGAAGAGCTCATTACAGTGCGCCGTGGATTACGGAGTTCTACAGGCATCGCCGAGCCTGGCGCTCTTTATTAAGAAAAAGCTCTTGTTGATCTTTCTGATTTTCTTCCCTTTTCTCTCTCTCTCTCTTTTTTTTTTCCTGCTGGCCCACGGTCTTTAATATTGACTGATAAGAAGCAGTGGGATGAAAATTAGCGAACAAGTCTTATTATTCCCGAATGGATCTGTTATGACTTGTCAGACAGGATCTTTTATATGTAAATCTTCATAATGGGCACGTAACATCTTGATTTTTTTTTTTCCCCCCCATCCCTTTCTTTTTTCTTCATCACTAATAGGGTGGAAAAGTTTCTATGTGTGTGTGTGGAATTCATTAAAGATAAATCTGCAACTGAAGCATGATGGACCTCTTCCTATCCATTGCTTTTTATTTAAACTTCATAAAAGACTTGGGTTTTTCTTTACAGGCAAATTAGCCTGAGAAATGGTTTAATAAGCGATAAAGTCTGGCGCTGATGTCGCTCATAAAGCGGCGTTTAGAAAAGTTACACGAGAATCCGCTTTTTAACTGGACTGGACGAGTTCATCTGTGCAGAAAATGGGCTGTTTTTCCGGAGAAACGGAAGAGAAGCCGGCGTTACGTGATGCACGCTACAGTACGGATCGTTAATTAGATGGCCGTTTCTTTTAAAGAGATCTTTCAGGGAGCCGGCCGTCATAAAACGCGAAAGCACTTTAATAGACGGTGAATTCGAATTCTTCTATTCCCGGGCTTGTTATGTTCGTCCTTATTCATGTCTGTGGCTGTGTTAATATTATTCGTGGGTCTGGCGTCTGGTTTTACCTCGTCCAGTATTTCTTAACAACTTCACTGCCCTTTGAATTAAAGAGAAGAAAATGTTAATTTAAAATGTCTTTTTTCCTCTCTCTCCCGCACACAAACAAGGTCGTGATATATCTCGGCGCAGCGTCCCTTTCACGAGACGATGAATCGCAGCTCGGCTGTTTGAAAGCCGTCATTAACACATCTGGTGTTTCGGAGCTCTCAGCCGTCCCTTCTTTGCTTTCTTCTGTCTTTTATGTGCAGGAATGCGCACGGGAAGCAACTAGCCGATAGCTTGAGCAGAATAGACGACATCCAATCAAGGCTGAGGTCCAACATGCGGTCGGTCGAGCTGCTAAATCAACAGGTAAGACTCGCGAGCGGCGCACGTGGATCCGCTCACTTCACTATGAGAGCCTGATGAGGTGAGGTGTTTTCTCTATTTATCTTGCTTTTTTTTTTCAGATGCTTTAAGGAAAATAACAAGCTTGCTCGTGCACCCACTTGGCCTTGTCGTAGCTATAGGAATATTTCAGTTTTTTTTTTAAATTATTATTATTATTAAAAAATAAATACAGTATTACAGCGAACAAGAACAAGTTTCAATCCAAAAAGCGTTTCAGGAATGTAGAAACTATCCGAGAGGTGAATTTTCTCTCTGGGTCAAGGCTCCATAAATAGAACCTTATAATAGATTGTTTTCTTTTTTTTCTTTTTTTTTTTTTTCTTTTTTTTGAGAAGTTTTATGTCAATCTTATAATAGACATTAAAGTTTCACATTAAAGTTTTCACTTTATAAAAAGAAAATATTAAAGATTATTTACACAAAAGACTATTCACACAAAAGAATATAACAAAGAACGTAGAAATAGATTTAACTAAGCATAACATAATAATAATAAAATATATGTACAGTAAAAAATATACAATAAGAAAAATATAAGAAAATAAAAAATATATAAAAAAATATAAGAAAATAAGAAAACCTGGGTGCAAATGTATATACATACATGTTTTACTGCGGCTGAAAGTCTCATCAGCGTACCGTGCTTGAAGTCCTCTGTAAATGTCAATCGACTGTTTTATGCCTTCATTCACCAAAAATTTCTTTCAGACTTCAGAAAGTCCTGGTTTGACTTGAACATTACAGAAAAATGCCACCGTCAAGACTGATACCATACTGTATTATCAATATCAATAATTATAATTATTATTATAATAATTAGAATATATTTTTTATGAAACCTTTTATTATTATACAGTAAGTGTGTCAAATCATACACTTATAGACTATTTTAGATTTTAATTAACTACATTCACTCACGTATTATTATTATTATTTATATTATTATATTAAAAAAACTATGCTTTTTTTATCATCGAGGAGGATTTATAGTAGTATTTCCTACAGCCATTGGAAAAAAAAATTAATCAGCTATCGAATAATTAATTAAACTTTCTGGAAGTTCACCTAAGACCTACTGTAAGGCAAGCTGATTGGATCAGACACGGATTCCGGATGTCCAGGACACACAGTGATGAATAGAAGTAGAGGCTAAGCGGAGAAGTGAGGCACTCTGGGAAATATTCCCATTATCCGGTAGGTCGCGGCGATCCGTACCTGAGACGTACCTAAGGATGGACTGGTCTCTTAATCAAAAGCACGAATCGCTGCTGATGTTGATTCAACCTGAAATTATTGACGTAATGACTGCGACGGCAGGGATGATGGAAGGGAAAGTATTTCAAGGTAATTTTTCGGCGACTTTCCCCCACGCAGTTCTTGGCAGTCTAAATAATAATGGGATGTCCTCCTTCATTTGGGTGTAATGGTGAGAAAATGAGCGTGGCAGCAGAGGCTAAATTGCCCCTGTCTAATCTGCATAGATTGCTGGGCTGGAATAAAGTCAGACAGGATTTGATTTCTAATTTCTTCACTCGCTGCTCATAAAAGGCTATAATTCACGCCCTGCTGTAAATGAAGTGAGCGCCGGCGAACGCTCCTTGGATGAACAATATCGCACCGTTTGCTTCGCTGCAATCCATTGATTGGGATTTTTATTATTGTATGTGGAATCTGCTACAATTCATTAAGGCTGGAATTCAATTTAAGTTTGCGCTCGAGTTATGACAGCTATGTGCTTAATAAATACTGACTTTTCAGATATTACCAGAGAGACACGTATCTCATTAAAGCTCCACGTTCTAATTGAACGCCGAGCCAGTGTGTTATTTGTAGAATATTGCTTTATTATTTCTTAGATAAATATGTTGTTGATGGTGAATTTATTTCTTTAGCCTTTTTTTTTTTTCCCCCCCCCCCCCCCCGTCTGTATTTGAGATTAAGAGAAAACGCATTCCACTCTCCGCGCATCCATCTCGCTCGTTCAGGCTGACGGAAAATGAGCCCCGGCGTGATTAGTTAGTCGGAGGCCTTTTTAAAGAGCCGGGTTAATATTTGAGAACGTCATTAGCCTCTTCATAATTAAATGATGGCTGTGATCCTCTTAAGCTGACGAACATTAGAGTGTCTTCCAGAACGCAAAGTTAATTAGAAATTCAACAAGACCAGATGTCTCGTGCGACAGAGGATCTCTAATGGCCAGTGGGCTAAAGTAAATTGCAAATATTTAAAGTCATACCGTGGCCTCTGTAGTGGTGAGACTGAGAAAACTCTACAGAGGCCTTTTTTTTTTTTTTTTAATTAATGTTTAGCATGAGAGATGAGAATTAATCCATATTTATACATATGTCTTAGTTGATATACTTGGTTAGGGAATGGGTAGCTTAGCGGTTATAAGTCAAAAGAAGATCAAACTGAAAAAATAAGACAACGACCCAGGATTGCAAAGAAATCCAGGTGTATACACACAGAGTGTTTCCATTAAGCTGAAAGTGTCGGCTGTGACATCAGGGCTTGAGGTTCATCTTTTTGGTCTTCAAGTTCAGCCGATCCTTTGCAGCACCTTCCGAGACAGCCTGCCGTATCCGACGTGTTTCCAGATCGATAAACAGAATGTGGTGGAAGTTTTAAGAGGAGGAACAGAACCAGAAAGAAAGTTGCTGGACTAAAAGGTGCTCAGAAAAACAGGAAAAGAAGGTTAGCTGCTGTAGGTGAAATGCTATATATATATTGCTTAAAGCATTGGTGTTATTTGTTAAGGGAAAGGAAAAGGGTTTTCTTTCCTCCTCAACATCCAGCACCATTAAACGAACAAAGAGACGTACATGTATAGTGAACCATCAGTGTTTAAAGCCGCTCTATACTTAAGCAGGTCTGAATAGCCAATTAAGTGAACGGGTCAGATAGCTTGCAAAGGAGCTCGAGAAGCGCTGCCAAGCTGTGGCTTTCAAAGTCCCAGGCTCAGGAGAGAACAATCGCAAAAGAAGACACTGCGATCTCGAAGGCTTTAAAAGATACATAAAGCCATCGGTCACTTTGGAAATGCAAATGCACTCACTGCAGAATCCTTGTCGCAGGATTTGTAAAGCTGTTTGATTTTTGAATTTTTTCTTTTTTTTTTTTTATACACCGCCTTGCCAAAAAGAAGTCACCATTTCAGAAGGGTCAAATGATTGAGCTGCATCAAGCAAAGAAAACTAAAACAAAGACAACTAAAAGCGATTTGAAATGACTGGAACTGGGTTAAGAAGCCTTCAACACATTATCAAAGGATAGTGCTGAACCTTCTCGAACGGAGATCACTTAAACGCTTGGTGAAGCTTCATGGTAAAAGAAAATCAGCCGTAGGAATCAGAGCCGTGTTTAATAGCGAAAGTAAAAGAGCATTTCCATATACACACACAATGTGACAGCTGTGTGTCCATAATATAATCACTTGTTAGTGGGACTCATCAGAGAAAAAGGCTTCCGTTTGCTAGGGAGCGTAAAAAGATCGGACTTTGGAGCGACGTAAAAGGTCATGTGACCTGGTGAGTCCAGATGGGGCCTATTCCAGAGCGATGGGAGAGTCAGGRTAAGAAGGGAAGCGCATGAAGCGATGCTATAACAAGCCTATGGATGCAGTGTTATGATCTGGGGTTGCTTCAGTTGCTCAGGTCGAGACTCAGCAATGTTGCAGTATGTGGCAATATACTGTATATATTATACATACACACACACACACAGTAAGTAAACCATGTGTCTCTTAAACATGGTTCAGTGAATGTAAGGAATTAATTAAGGGATTGAGGGTTAATGAGAGAATTTGAGAAGCACAGCCCTGACACTCAGGGATTTCCTGGCAAACAGACTACAGTAGAAAGGTCTACCTCAAACATGTGCTCAGCAGCTTTGTGAAAGCCATGCTTCATAACACTCCCGGACTAAGCCATGTGTGGAAAAGCTCCGTACGGTGCCAGAGAGTGTGGAGGAAGCAGACAGAAAGAGCAACAAGGACATGAAGAATCGTTCGCGCTGCTACTGAAGTACTATAACGCATACTCATATGTTTCTGTGTGTATGCTCTGAGGTTGAATAGAGTCAACAGCGAATACACATCTGTGCTGAACACCAAACCAAAACATGTGCTTGACAGCCTTCTGGAAGCCACGGTTCATAAAAACAGCAGCATTCAGACAAATGCTGGTCATGGAAGAGTGTTGAACTGGCATCAACAGATCGTTTGCTCTTACTGACTCATGCTACACAACAAGCCTGGGAACGGCTGCTTTTTCAATGATCTACTAAACCGTTTCAAAAGAGATCTGTTGTGTGTCCCAACCAGGCATGTTTTGTTCTCTTCGTTCATGGTCGCTTCACCATGGGTCCAAATAGTATTTCAATAATCAATAGCCAAACTCACCACCTGATTTGAAAGGTAATCCTGATCTGTTTGTCAGAACACAACCACAACTCAAAAAAACAGGTCTCAGAGCACATGTCTGAACTGAAATGCCCAGCTAGACGCGATCATCCCTTCCCATACATCCTGAAGATTATTTCGGTAGATCCAGAGCCTATCCTGGGAACATCGGCCTGGTGAGGCAGGAATACCCCATAGATGAGGCACTAGTCCGTAAACTAAGAGCAGTTTCCTGTTGGGTGGGAGGAAACCAGAGGAAACGCTCACAGAAGATGGAAGCGTCAAAAACCAAACCACCAGCATGTGATTTTAAATGCAAAACTATTAATAATATATACATTTATTATTTTTAGTGAGCACAAATCAGCCATTAACACCTTTAACACAAGGTGATCCTCAGGGCTCGATCCTTGGCCTGTTTCTTTTCTTTAAGTATGTCATGTTTTACCACCAGGGACATGGTTTGTTTTTAAACCTGTAGTCTGGGTCAGAAGTAAACAACTAATAAACTAGGTAAATTTGACTTTTGTTTCAGTTCTGCTTTAAACAGAGAAATATCCAAGTGAATCAAAACTGCGAATCACATGAGAACATTCTTTTTGCTCACTGGTTAAATTTAATCACAGGAAGAAGACCCGCATTCTGTATCAGTGAAACCTCATATGAGAGATATTTACTATGCCCCATAGAGGAATGGTGCAACAGGCATTTGCTCATAATGGTGGTAATTATCAGGGCAATGCACCGAACAAAACTAGGCCAATAAAGCACCAAAGGAAACATCAAGAAATGTCCTGAGAGCACAATACTGCTTCACACTTTGCACAGAATTTGTGCAGAATAAATTCAACCGAGCAGAACAAAGAGGCGGATATTAATCATGTTTAATCACATGCTGAAACTCAACTTGTTACTCCAAAGATGTGTTCGCTAAACATTCAAATATTCAACGCACACCTGACTCCAGCAGCCTCTCAACTCAAACTTGTGGAAGACCCCTTGTCAGGATCAGGATCAAGGCTGGATCACAATCCCACCTCAAACAAAACATGTTTGATAGAAGAACACATCCATAAACGGTCTCAGTGCGGTTGTTTGCATTTACAGCCGAGTTCACACCCACCCAAATGAACCGCACCAAGGGGGAGGGAACAAACCAGAGTTTGAGTCAACAAGACCGAGCAAAGCAGGTGTAAAAAAACATCAACGCTCCATGCATTGCATCTCTGGCATTTGTGTTTGTATACCTATGAAGAAAAAAAAAAAAAAGTTTATTTATCCATTATTCCAAATTTTAAAAAATATATATTCAGATGGATTTCTGGTGTATCTAGGTCACCATAACCAACACATGTACTGTATGCTAATAGTACTCTCATCTCCTAAAAAACAACAACATCAATTTAGCGTAGGACTGCATGATTTAAATATA
>QMIH01000013.1:339529-350345 GCA_003987875.1 Clarias batrachus | reverse complement strand
TTTTTAAGTTCACTGGAATAATTTTTAACATCTTGTAGAACCTGGGGAGAGACCAGGGGGCGCTAACGCTTATTACGGAAACTCCTTTGTTACATGAATACATAACATCTGATTGACTTAAATTGTTTGGCGAAGAAACAAAAATGAAACAGAATGTTAATAAAAAGCTAAAAAGTTTTTTTTTTTTTTTTTTAGCATCACGTTATAACGCACTGGTGAGCCCGGACGCTGAACCGCGTTTCAGCAAAATCCATTAGTAGGCTTTTTAAATTGGGTTTATTTTTAAAGGTTTTAAAGGGGCGTCGGGGTGAACAGACAGGGGGCGCGGGGAGCGCCCGCACCCGACGGGATTGTTAATGCAACTGCAGAGATGCATCTCAACCCCCCCGTTCCGCGATCTCTCCCATCTCCGCATCTGCGCCGCATTTCTCCTCTTCCGACGTGACTTCATAGACCGGGTCACTGACCCCGCCCGGTTTTGAGACGTACAAGGAGACGCTGTCTGAGGCTGATTAGCGGAGGGAGACGCTCCAGTTGCCTGCTCGGGTCACATCCATGCTTTTGTGGAGTGGAGGATGGACTCTTCCTCCTCGTCTTTCTTCCCTTCCGGAGGTAAACGCAAGCTCTTAACGTGATCACGTGTTAAGATCGAGTTCATTTCGAGAGTCTGGAAATCGGCGTGGTTGCCCGAGAGAGACGCGGATACGAGGGACTCGGGGTGATGTGCGAGCCATTAAGCAGAAGAAGTTTAACCCACACACACACACACACACACACAACTTCCTCACACGAGTTAGATGGTGTGTTTGACAGAAAAGGGTTAAACGTGAAAGAGAGGTGACCTTTCTCTTCTCATACCCCCCCCTCCTTTTTTTTTTTCCTTTTTTTAAATTTTTTTTTTTTATCAAGCCTCTCCAAAGGGACTCATCATACGTGGGGCTCTATGAACGGGAGAAGGAGAGCATTGTCCTTATCACCTCCTTGCAGAAAGTGGCCGAGTAATAGGACTTTGTAAGGAGAAATGAAGCCCCGGTCTGATGCGGCCTGATTAAAAATTGACTCTGCCACATCAAAGAGGAGTTTGAAGGTGAATGCGATGATCACTTCCCCTCGCTCGGGGACCCACCGCCATTTCTTTTATTCAACCTTGAAAGATTTGTTCTGAATACGGAAATCTCCCAGGAGTCCGCTCTGAGGAGAGGAAGGCGGCCTGATGGAGATGAAGATCGCAGGATGTCCTGTTCCTCTCCGCGTTATTAAAATCATAAAATTCAATTTGGGGCTAATGACGGGCTGAGAGCGGCTCGGTTCGGCCGTGTGCAGATATTTATCTCAGTCACACCTAATTGGGGTTAGTCAGGAATGGGGACGGTGTGAGTTTAACTCTGTGTGTGTGTGTGTCTGTTCTTTAAAACAGATTTCTCACCACCATCATCAGCGTCTAAACTGCAGCCCCCGATGTAGACGTCGCCGTCGGGAGCGCCATCGTTTCAGCTCCTCTCGGTTTTCATTAGCATACAGAGTGGCATCAGTGGCGGGGTAATCTCTGCGCGGCGAGCAACAAAATAAAGGTGTCACGCCGGGTCACGAGCACCTGATGCCTGTCTGATGTCCCTATCTGACGACGGCGTCACGGCGTTTAGCGACTCTTTGCTATGGAGTCACTGGGATTTGAAAAGATTTTGGCTGGAGTCTTAGTAGCTGAAAGATCTCACAGGTTTCTGTACCGCGACATTACTGGCTATTCCACCGGGCTAGGGATAAAGACGCCGCTCTGTTTAGAGAAGCATCAGCACCTTATCCCAGAGTACACATACAGAAACCAGTAACTTACTCCGTATAAATTAATCATGGGCGTCCGGGAACTGTTTGTTTCCTCTCTGTTTGTATTGTTTATTGCTATTGAACTCCTGAGGTTCACGTGTAAGATGTTACAGCGTAAACAGACAAGGCGAGGACGGCCATATTGAGAGGACAGGGCAAGCGTGTCACGGCGAGCGTGTTCTTTCTTAAGTAAACTGCACTTTTCTCAGCTCACTTGCAGATCGCGCTGCAATCACAGCACCTTATGCTCATTGGGAATCTCCAGGGATCAAGCGATACGATGTCATCGTGATACCCAGGTGGCGATTCGATTTGAATTGCGATTCTCTAAGTATCACGATGCTGAGCGGTTGGAGCAGATGAGACGGGAAATGAGATCGCTGCTGAGGTTGTTATGCAAAAAAGCGATTTTGAAAGTTGTATCTTTAGGCACTTTGCAGCCTGTCGCAGTACAACGTTTGCTCCTGTTTCTTTAATTTAGTCTACATTATTTAATTTGATTTAATATGAAGAAATAGGGGGGCCGTGACTTTTGCACAGGACTGTACAGTATATTCAAAGCTCTAATTCCTACAACAGACATAAGATTATTAAAATATTGTATTAAATATTAGAAACTGATTTAATTACATGTTTAATTACGGTATTCTTTTGGTTGGCAATTTGTGCATCGCCACGGTGACGCCACAATTGTTATTTACATTTATCTATGTTTTCTACTCCACACTCCAGTCCTGTAGGGGGCGGTACTGCACCAACCGCACACAATCTAAAAAAGGATAAGGAAGTGATACTATTGGAAAATTTTAGTTTTTTTTTTTTTAAAGGAAGCGGTTCATTTGTTTCTCTGAAAGTTGTGGTGTTTTTTTAATGGAATTCGTCAGTTTTAGAGCTTTTTTATTTACTTATTTATTTTTCCCTGATTTTTCTCCCTAACTTAGTCGTGTTCAATTCCTCCCTGTCACTAGGGGGCTCCACATTAAGACTATCACGTGTTTCCTCCGAACCACGTGACGCCAGCCGACCGCATCTTTYCGAACTGCTCGCTGACGCACCGTTGGGGGCGGAGTCACACACTCGGAGGACAGCGCGATCCGCTCCTTCCGCTCGCGCGAGCTCATAGACGCCCCTGATTGGCTGTAGAGCTGTGATTAATGTGGGAGGAGCACTAAGTACCTCTCATCCCTCCCCTCTGAGAGAGCTCGGCCAATCAGCTCTCTCTAGACCTCCGGCTGCGAGAGGTTACAGCATCACCCGGGAATCGAACTCGTGATCTCCGGATGATACGGCGTCTGCGCCACTCTGAGGCCTTAGAGCTTTTAACATGTGTAATTTTTCTGAATTGTTTCTGAATAAAAAACTGACCTATCGATAGAATCGATTTCATAACTGATTAAATCGACTTTGCTCGTTAATTGTAATGTACATCTACTGTAGGTCAGGTTCATACGCACAGGTCACACTCTATCAGACGTTGATATCAAAACCACCCCAGTATCAGATGAACCTGATACCAGTCATGGGTCACTCTGCAGGAGAATTGAATGAAACGGAATTAGATTGATTTTTTTCCCTACTCACATATAACCGTACCATCAGACGTACCGGTACGCACACGCCGTCTCAGTCCTGCATTATCACTTCCATCAAGTTCGCCCAGCGGTTAGTTACACGCGGCTCCAGGTGTGAGGTGAAAACAGAAGCTTTCTGATCAGACCTGTCCAAGTGTGATCAGACGGGAGCTGTAAACCTCAGAAAGCAGTCGCGGGTAGAAAGGTGTCTTGTATTTACAAATGCAATTACGCATCTCTCGCTTCCTCACTTCATTATTTGACAATCAAAGCAACCCGGCGTGACGGCGTGCGGAATTTGAATTCTTTGAAAGTTTGCACAAATAAAGCTTCCTTCTGAGCCGCGATGAGAATTTTCACACCTATTAAAGCCGTATCTGAGCCTCAACACACTGATTGCGTGTCGTCTGATGAGCCTCGGGGTGTTTAAATGGATTTATAAGCTGTAACGCCGGAGACGGAGAAGAAACAAACTCAAGTCATGTCAACTATAAATATACTGTACAGTATTTAAGCTTTCTTAGATAAACATCACGATGGGGTCTGGGGGGGAAATTAGAATATTTTGACATGTAAGAAGTGAAATGTGCATTTTAAAAATGAATAAATGAACAAGTATTTTGCATTTCTGGATCAAATGAGATGTTAATTAATAATAGAAGTGCGTAGGAGAGTCTGACCTGCTACAGGGTCACTCGTATTTGTTTTCAATATTTATGCTTTAGTTTTAATTGTTTACGTGGCCAGGTTTGTTTTCGTCATTAGAGGGTTTTTGTTGTTGATGTTGTTGTTGAAGAAGTTTACAAACAGTAATTATTTTTCAATAATAGACGCATTCAGTCTCTTATTATCCACAGCACCTACTATGGACTGAACCGCTACCTGGAGTGCACTCGTAAAATTATTGAATATGATAGGCTTAAAAACAAATCAACATTTTATAAAGGGTGAAATTATTGGATTGCATCAAGCAAAGAAACAAACTAAGGAGACTGAACTGGCTAAGATTGTGTTAAGAACTGTCCCGAGACATTATTCAACATCATGAACAGAGATCGGTGAAGCTGCTTGGTGAAAAAAATGAAACAGTAAGGAACCGGAGCTGTGTTTATATAGTGAAAGTACAGTAAGAGCATTTCCATATACTGTGTACACGAGTGTGTGACGAGATCTCACAGGACTGGGACTAAACAGCTGCGTGTCCATAAGAAAACTCATCAGCGAAAAAGGCTTCAGTTTGCTAGGGAGCACAGATGCTACTGTAGGAGCAAAGCCAGATTAGACGTTGGAGCGATTAGAAAAAAAGGTCATGTGACCTGATGAGTCCAGATTGAGGCTGTTCCGGAGTGATGGGCGTGTCAGGGTGGGAAGGGAAGCGCTGTAATGAAGCGATGCTCCCATCATGCATAGTGTCCACTGTACGAGCCTCTGGAGACAGTGTTATGATCTGGTGTCTAGACTCAGCAACGTTATGTGGCGATAAAATGAAGTCACATGACCACCTGAATGTTCTGAATCACCAGGTCATCACATCTACGGAGGGTTTATGGAGTGGAGCATTTTCACACATGAACTAACTGGACACCACAATGTACGCCATAATCAAAGCTAAAGATGCTCACATGAAATATTAACGTGCGACTTTGTTTCGGCCGGGACATGGACAGTACATACTGCACATAGACCTGGTTTCTATTACTGTAGCATGAAGCTGGCTGTCGCTCATAGCAAAGCAGCAGGTCTCGTCAGTTCCTTACAGATCCGGGAGCCGTATGCGCTTCGCATATGCAGCTAAGCATGCACTGTAAACGACCTTAATTCATAAAGTTTCTCGAAGGACCTCAAAGTTTCTGTAGGCATATTTGTGACCTTTCATAGTCAATCATAACTAGCAGCGAGGTTAGAGAGCAGGGCTGCGGCTAACAGGAAGTAAACAGGAACGCTTCAAACGGAAACGCAAAAGCGACACAAAAGTCCCAATAAAAGTCCCAAAGCTTTCAGTCTCCCAGCGGACTGCCGTGAGTCTAAATAAAGTCTTCATTCTAAGGCTGTGAAAGCGTCCACCCATTGCCTCAGCTCTAATTTAAATGGACATTATTTTGATTTATTTATCTGTTCATTTCAGCGTTCCTGTATTCTGCGCCCCAGCTGGCTCTGATTCGGCGGCGTTCAGCTCCAATCTCAGGGAACACCGAGCGATCACTATCTCATCGAGCTCCCCTCCGTATCTGATGCTCTCGAGTGGTGATAGTCGGCTCTTGGAGGCCTTTCGGCACCGAGGGTAAATGCAGACAGAGTGGACTTCACTTACCACCACCACCACCACCACCACCACCCGCCCCTCCTCCTCGTGCACTTTTAAAGATGGTTAACTCCAGCAGTACCGGCTATTAGAGCCGACTGCGCTGAAATTGCCTCTGACCTCTACAAACACTCCGGTGCATTCAAGAAGAAAAAATAAATGATGGCTTGAAAGTTCATTTGGACTGATCCATCAAAAATAAATAAATAAATAAATAAATAAATAAATAAATAGCAGGGTGGGGGGCGCAGCAGGTTGCGCTCGGCAGGACGGATGGCAGGCCCTGGCCGAGAACTCCATCAGTGACTCGGAGAGTCATCACGAGCCCCGCCGAGGCCCCCGCGCGTTCCCATTTCCACGCGGCCTCCTCATCCCTGTGGCCTGTTTACCATCTGTATCTTCCTGCATGTTTAAGGTTCATGAGGTGGCGCGCCGCAGACATCTTCATATGAATGAGGCCGAGGAGGGGTGCCAGGCTGCAGATAGCCCCTGCTGAATGATGGGAGTTTAGTGGACCCTGTTAAAGCCCTCCCTGGTTTCTGCACAACATATCAGGGGTTGGTGGGAGGGGGGGAGGGGGGGGTTGGCGAGGAAAAAAAAACTAGGGCATTAGATTCTGGCACGCTCGAGAAGTTTGGCTTGGCAGGAAACCAGGACTTAATAGTCGGGGATGTGTAGGTTATGAATAAGGTGCACTCGCACCGCCAGGAGAGCTGAAGGGAGCGGCGGTCGGTGCTGGCGGGATGCCTGACCACAACCTCGGCTATCAAATCTCTCCTCCATCCACATGCGTGCCTCCCTCCTCGCTTTCTTTCTTTCCTCCGTCTCCTTTCTTTCTTTTTCATGACTATTTCATTCACACGAGGCATCCGAATGCAGAAATCTCGTCACAGTTCATCAGGGCCAAGCGTAGGGGGCCAAGCAGCAAGTTTGCAAACCTCAGGCGATTTCTATCTTCCTTTCTTCCTTTCTTTGTGTCCTTTTCGTCATCATGTTGTCTATTTATCTGGTTTGCTTCGGTCCTTTCTTCCTTGTTTGCTTGTTTTTCTTTTTTCCCCTCCAAATCCCGCTCTGTCTGTCTGTCTGTCTGTCTTTCTGTCTATCTTTCTTATTAACATTTATCGTCTGTCTTTTCTTCTGCTTTCAGGCTCTTTCTCTATTTCTTGCACGCTTCACTCGTTTTTTTCTTCCTTGCTTTTCTGTCTCTTTGTTCATTCACTCTTTCTTTACTTTATTGCTTTCTTTCTTGCTCATTTCTTTTTGTTCTATTTCTTTTCCATTCCCTGCCCTCATGTCATCGTTCCTTCCTTCACCCAATCTTTTCGCTGCTTTCCTAATAGCATGACACGTTGTCTATCTATCTTTCTGGCTTCCGTCCTTTCTTTCTTGCTTGATTTCCTTTTTTTCATTATCCACTTGTCTGTCTGGTTTGCATCCATCCTTTCTTTCTTTCTTTCACGTTTGCTTATTTCCTTTTCAGGCTTCATTTTCTTCCCTTCTTTCTCTTTTTTTTCCAGCTTCGCTCTTTCTTGCACTCTTCATTTATTATTCCTTGATTTCCTTTCTCGTTTCTTTCTTTTGGGTTTCTTTTGTTGTTTCTTTATGTCTAGCCATTCACTCACTCATATTCTCTTTCCTTCCTTTTTTCTTCCTTTTCCCCTTTTTCTTTCTTCACTCATTCTTCCTTATCTTTCTTTCTCTTTCCTTCTTGCTTCATTCTTTTCTTTTTCCTCTTTTCCTGCTTGCTTTCTTTTTGTCCTATTGCTTTCTTTCTTTCTATTCTCATGGAATCTTTTCTTCCTTCATCCCAACTTTTTGTTTCTCTCCTAATAGCATGACAGTCAGAACGGCTAACTTTAACTGTTTTGTTCTATCTATCTATCTATCTATCTATCTATCTATCTATCTATCTATCTATCTATCTATCTATCTCCTTTCTTGCTTTGATAGTTGTTTATTTGCTTTTTTTCAGGCTTCTTTATTTCCTTCCTTTCTTCATTTTTTCTAGCCTTGCTCTGTCTTGCACGCTTCGCTCATTGTTCCTTGCTTTTTTTTCTTTCTTTCTCTTTCCTTCTTTCTTTCCGTTTTTCCTTTCTTCACTTTTCATCGCATGTCTTTGTTGCTCTCCTAACCCCGGATGCCAGTCAGAACCGCTAATTTTAACCGTTCTGTTCGTTTTAATTAGCTGGCCAGGACTCGTAGTCGTTATCCGTCGGGGATTAGCGCACGCTGTTTTGCGACGTGTGTGTGTGTGTGTGTCTCGAGTCTGCGCTCTTTGTGCCCGAGGAGCTCCAGGTAGAGGAGCCTCTTTAATTACTGCACTTTATGAAATACTCGTTATGACAATGGCAACATGTGCGAGCAATATTGAATTTTTAATCAACAACGCGGCGTGCATGCTGCGCTCCCTCACGCAGCCTCACACACACAACGTGCAGGATGTAGGATGTGTGTAATGTGCATCTGCATATGTATTATTAAAACACTACTACTACTAAGTTCTGGAATTAAAATGTGAGCCCTGACTAAAGGTCACGGAGCTGCGGCATTGTGGATATAAAGACGGAAAAAGATTCAAAGCTCCATCAGATTTCTGACAAACTGCGAGCAGCACTGAGCGGGACGCCGCGACATCTGAGGGCGTTTACCATCAAACCATGATCCTGCTGCTCACCTGAAGTCTAAACAGCATGACATCATTTCCTGTTTTGTTCCCCCTCCAGTGTTTCATAGCTGCGGTTCTCGGCTACACACGTGACTGAAACGTCATAACCTTCTCAGGACGTTTCTGCTTCACTACGTTTAAAATGATTTCCCACTTCTTTTTTTTTTCCACTTCCTTTTAATGACACTTCACTTCCTGTTGAGGACTTTACATTTCCGTTGCCAACCTTTACTTCCGTTTCACACATTTGCATTTGTTTTTTTTAGGAAATTCCTTTATGGACATCAAACTTCCTTTTGTGAACACTTCACTTCCTGTTGATGACTTCCTTCTTTCCTTTTTCAGACTTTTCATGTCGGTTTGAGAAATGTTCACATTTTCCCAAAATTTTTTAGGAGGTTTTCACTTACTCTTTAGAAATGTAAACATTTTTAGGTCCCTTCAGCTTTACCCTTGACTCACATGATGAAAAAAAAAAAACCCTTGATAACAAAATGTTCTGTCTAATTTTGTCTCTAGTAGTGACGTTGCAACACAGACTTCCTGTTGCATGAGGGCTTTTTTCGGCGAATCGTACCCTTGTTCATGTCGTCTTCTCAAATCATCTCACACAAACGCCGCGGGTCCTTTCTTCACTTCTACTCATCTGCTGCCCTCTATTGGTGAGAGGCAGAACCCTGGTGTAAACCCGATGCCCTTCCCGCAGCACTTCATTGGACCCCAGAGCCCCCACGCTGCCATTCGGCTGTCTGAATTAAACCTCATCTCATCTCGCAGATTGAATGCTTTGTTTTCTTTATGACGTTCCAGATTGAATAGAAGGAAAGAAATGGTAAACATTAAGCATGCAGATAAAAAGCGCATTACTGTAAATGTGCTCCGAGACGCCGTTTATCCTGCGGATCTTGATGAAAGCTTTGACAACCATCATATTACGGTGCATAATGGAGGATAATGAGTTACTGTTCAGCCTCTCTCTTTCTTTCTTTCTTTCTTTCTTTCCTTTCAATCTATCCACCTTTAACTAATAGTCGCCCAAACAACTTGGCGTTCCTTTATTCATGCAATTTAATACTGGGTGTTTAACGTTTCATCATAAATCATATTCGGTAATGACGTCCATACGATACGACGCTGGGATATTCTGTCAGAAGTCATAACGTTACAGTTGGACTCCCTTCTTCTTCTTCTTCTTCTTCTTCTTCTTCTTCGAGACTGTGCTTATTTTCCGAATCAGTGGTTCCTGTTCCTCATCCTGGACGACCACCTGCCCTGCACAGTTTAGTGTTTTACTCATTCCACTAATCAGCCAGCCATTTTTGTGACCAAGCAGGAAAAACACTAACGTCAGTTACAGCGTAGGAGGTTCTCCCGGAGCAGGCCTGACAATCACCGTTCTAGTGGACGTCCGTAAAACATTTCACTCTTTCCACCGTCATATCTCTAATGATGCAGAACCAGCACCGAGTCACACACCGAGAGACTCATCACGTAATCAATTCAGACTTTTATTCTCCAGTTCTATATGTTTATTAGGGTTTAATTTCGAAATAAAAGTATGACGTCCTGAGCGGCAGTCAGGACGCCATACGAGACATCTGCGTTCAGTAATAACGCAGAGTGTGAGCGGAGAGACAGGCTCATGCAGGAACTGTGTCGATCTGATGTCTGGATAAAATTACTCCAGACACGCGCCAGACGCGAGGTGAAGGTTAGAGAAATCTTTCAACAAACTCGGTGACATCGTTCTTATCATTTTGAGAGGGAAAAAGGGACGATTTGTTCCCCGTTTTACCCTTAATAAAAAAAATCAAATCTGTTTTTAACTCCTATATCTCAAAACTGAGGTCTTATTAATTCTTTTTTATTATTATTATATTTATATTATAGTGTATATTTTTGTCAGTTAAAATAATTGAACAATTTTTTTCCCCCCACTGGGAGAAAATATGAAAAAAAAAAATGTAGGTCAGATTTAATCCTTAATCAGATGAAGAACTACATTCCATTGGATTTATATATATATAATTTGTATTTTTGCCTTTTTTACACATGTTTACATTTGTACATGAATGTGTCTTTAACTTTATATGTTTTTTACAAACACATACACATTTAGGAAAAAGCTTTACCCTAGACAATTGAAAACAAATCCCTTTATAGGGCACTCATTGAAAAACTACATTTAAAATTTGTGTTCTTATTTTCACAATGTTTCATGCTTGTCATTTTTATGTTGCAAATGAAAGTCAGTGAAGTTACTTTATATGGTTACTCACCCAGTAATAAGGACTTAGGCCAATAAGTTTTCAAAATGTTTATATATACAAAATATAAATCAAAACGTTAAAGTCACATTTATTTACACACAAAAATGTGTATGTTTCAAAAAATGTGGTTACAAGTTACAAAATGTGGTTCTTTGACTAATTAAGGGATATATATATATATATA
>QMIH01000013.1:320640-335458 GCA_003987875.1 Clarias batrachus | reverse complement strand
TTTTTTTTTCAAGAATGAGTGTACACATTCTTTAGTCTGATTTTAGAGTTCGCCAAATGAGATCCAGCAGAAAATCTGTTTCATGTTAGTCATATCACTGGTGCTATCTACATCTCTCCCTCCCTCCTTCTCACTCTCTCTCTCTCTCTCTCATTGTGTTTTTCAAGTTCAGTTCACGATTCATTTTTTCCCCGTTTTTGACATGCACTAAGTAGACAGAACAGACGTTTTCACGAATGTTATGCGGTGTGCTCTCTTAACAACTGTTATGTGAAACGTAACTGTTTCTTAACCTTGAAAAAACCTTTAGGCAGAGGACAAAAAAAAAAGAAGGGGTGGGGGACAAAGCTGGGGTGGGGGGGGGGCTTGGTTTGAGCATCTGAGCGGCGTAGAACATTTACAGCTTCATTACTATAGTCTCTCCGGATTCAGATTTTCGAACATTAAAAAGCAATTTAATACCGGAGATGATTAAAGCACACTACATATCTATAGGACACTTCAAAGAATAATTGCATTACTGTTTACTTTTCCTTCCTCGTCTCCATCCTTGCCTACAGGTATATATGTGTGTGTGTGTGTGTGTGTGTGTGTGTGTCGTTCTCTGATGGAGCTCCATCTCCTTTCTCACTTCACTGATAGAAAGACAGCTGAAGTGCAGGTGTATAAGCAGGGATGTGAATGCAGGTGATCTATCAGACGTCTTTTATTCTGCAGTAAGGGTGAGTGACGTACGCGCTGCGGCCCACGTTAAACAACCCACGTGAAATGAAACACCTAATGACATGCTGATGTATTTTACTCAGGTTCTTCCAAACCCACAGCACCCTCCCCCTCCCCAAAAGCACCATTAGAAAAACCAGTTGATATGTGACCACAATTTCTCAACAGACAGACGGAATTGACAAAATGCCATTTTTTATAAAGATGTACCGAAATTCATAGTCATCGTCCCTATCTTTTTGGAATTTGAAATGCCCCAGGGTGGGCCCTCAGTACAATCTATCTCTCAGGAATAAATGACTAACTTGTACCTTTCGAGATGTCACTCAAAGCTCTTCTCTTTTTTTTTTCTTCCACCACCTGATGTGGTGCAGGAACAAATCTATGATTTTAAAAAGCAAATGTCGAGCTGTTTATCGTTATGTATTGGGAAAAATAAAGAAATAAATGAACAAAATATTTAAAAATAAAAAGTTCACCACCTCTGAACCTTTCACAGAACCTTATTCTTTCCTTATTGTTATGCTTCTGTAAACGAAAATGGACTCAGCATCATACCAGGATGCACCTCATCACTGTTTGAAGCCCACATAGTTGTGAGTTTTGTACCTTTGTAATGCAAGATTCACGGAAAAAAAGTAAGTATGTGCGCTCAGAGGACATAGTGTGAGAACGTGACTTGACCTTGGGTAGCACCTTCAAAAAAACGCCTCTGGAGAACGAAAGTTTATATTCGAGAAAATCATTGACGGTTATTTATTTATTTGTTTGTTTGTTTGTTCGTAGATATTTAATGGTTCTTAGCCCTGTTTATAAATCTATAAGGAACCATCTATAAAAGGAAAGTTTTCTGTAGTGGATTATTAGATTTTGTGAAATCCACGTGGTACGTTTTAAGTTGCCTTAGGAAACAAAACAACAGAAAAAAACACATACTGGTGGGAGATTGAGCTTTTTAACTTCCTACGTGGTTAAACTTGGAACCTTCGCTGAAAATGAAATCATCTGTTATAAGGTTTCAAATAAAATATACTAAGTGTACCTTAAAATTGTGGTAACTGTGGTACCTTTTAAAGGGTCTTGGAAACAAAGAAAATGGTCTCATAAAAAGGAAAAAAATATCTAAGTTCTCAGTAAAGTTAAGATTTATTCCATTTTAAAAAAAAAACGTCCAAGTTGTCCGTTACATGGCTTTACTTACAACATCCTCTGAACCAGGCTTCTTGGCTTCCTAAGAGGTTCTGCCTTTGTAGGATTTTACACAGAACACAACTGGACCTTAGGAACCACTGCGGTCTGAACTACTGGGAACAAATGTATACAGTACGTATACAAACAAACGTATATATATATATATATATATATAATAAATATGTATTATTTAACAAAATGTTTATTGAGGTTTCTTATTTTCTGGATGCTTTTCTACTAGGACGTTGTCCATTGTATGGTTTTCCATGGTACTTACTAGACCTTAGAAAATTTAATAGTACCTTCTGAAGAGGCCATAGAGAACAACAAGATTTTACTTGCAGAACATTTTCTTAAAAAAAAGTTTCTTAAGGTTTATATGGGTAGTTGAGAGTTCTTAGATTCTTTTGAGCTCCTGCTTGTGGCCCTTCCTCTCATATTTTAGACAGGAGACTAAACAAGACCGCAGACCAATAACTCCAGGTGCCATCTCTTTACTTCACTCTTCTCTATCTCCAGTGAAGGCTTTGTGGACAGATATATATCTTGTGTGTCCATCCACCTCACAAAAACTAAGAGATCATCCCTGAGCCATTCGAATGCTCCTCGGTCAGACTCGGCGAGGGCACTAGAAGTCTGACGTGTGTGTGGAGCGAGGAAGTTTCTTTGTAGGGATGAAGCTTCATGTCTTGTTCCATGGAATGAACAAACAACTGGACTTTAGGAACCACTAGAGTACCTCCGATGGTACCGTACACTGGGGAGCGAAACACATAGCCTGTATAGTCCTTTGTTTCTAAGTTGGATTGTGAAAAACAAAAATAATAGCTTCTCAACTACAAGGAACAGTGAATTTATGCTGAAAATAAATATCTGTACTTTCTGCATTCCTACCAGGCTTTAGACGTCTCACCTGTCCTCTTCCTCACTATTATTTCTCACATTTTTTTTCCTCCACTGTGTTTGTCATTTTGTCCCATTTATTAAATTTCCTCTGGTAGTCAATCACCTTTTCTATTGAAAGCATTTTGTGCAAATTGCATCCAAGTGAGCGTTCAAGCTGCCAGATGCTTTCATCCTGTAATCCGCTTTCGTTTTGGTCAGACGTAACATCCTGCATTCACTGCTCTTAATATATGTAAATATTTCAGGTAATGCGCATCTTCCCTGCCATAAACTGTTTCTACAGCCGGTGAAAATACCCCGAATCGGGGATTTCTACTTCTGCAGCCAAGCAGCACTGATGCCTCAGAGTAAATACCTGCTAAGCAACATTAGCAGGTGTAAACAGAGAGTTTGTCGAGGCTAAGCTCGGCGCAATGCTTAGGTAAATGTCATTTCATTTGAGAAGCCGTCAGCTTTAGTTGGGGCCGGCATCCGTATCGCTGTCTCTTCTCCTTGCCAGAGTTTTCGCTGCTCCTCTGGGAGAGCAGTGTGCATGATTGCAGGCCTGCCTTGTCAAAAATCTGCCCGGTGTTTCTATATTTCTTTGTGAAATGTCCTCCCCTGCCTGAATAATGCATGAGAAGTGCACTCATTACATTCTCTGTCTCCTCTCTCTTTCTCTCTCTCTCTCTCTTCTCGTCTACCTCTCTCTCCGTGTCGAAGTTGTCGGTGGTAGCCAGAACTCGGGCAGCGGTGGCCCATCATGGCTCCCAGCAGCCTCCTTTTCCCCTCCCATCAACGCCGCTGCCCACTGCTGACAAAACGGGCTTATTTGACTTCTCACCCCTTGGCACAGATGAATAATTCAGCCTGGCGCTGCCCAGCTGGGGAGGCGCAGGCAGGTTTGCATTTGACAGAGCGTGGACGGTGGATTATAGAATTGTGTGGAGGTGTCCTCCGCCTCCCACTCCGCTGCTCGCTCAGGAACTTCAATGCACATCCTTTTGAAGCCGGGTTCCTGGTAGACACACTCAATGCTCCGAGTCCTGCGGCCACGCTGTGTGTCTTTATGTCACACAATCAAAAAGGCACCAGACCCAGTGAATTTTAATAATACTGAAGTCTTCTGATGCAGATACTGTCATCCGTCTACGGTAATTTCAGACAAAAGAACACACACACACACACACACACACATACAAAAACTTCTAAACGACAGAGAACAATCCACGATGAACCAGGTTCGTCAATGTGCTCCGCGATTAATCTTTAGTAATTAAAAGTATGTTTTGACCACTGACTCTGTACACTCGTTACGCTTCTGTCTCCAGTTCCCTTTTATAGAAATGGTAAAAATAAAAAGTTGCAAAAATCCTTTCTGAAGTCGACTTTGCTTGTCCAAACAAGTCCTGGCCAGTTCTTCCTTTCAATATGGAAGGACACTGTAAGGACACATTTTCTAGCACGCTCGTTTTTTTTTTTCTTCACCTTTTTGAGTTTTTTTTTTTGCGAGTCCATGCTCTAATTTCCACCGGCCCTTGGCAGGCGAGTCTAGGCCTGCCTTATCTGTCTTGTTAAACACCGACAAAGGGCTGAATCCTTTTCTGTCTTTTCTCCAACGGAGACAATAGCTGAAGTCGATAACCTAGTACTCTGGAATTAATTATCAGGCCCTTTAATTCATGGCCGCGCTGATTAGCCTACAGTGGAAGGATGGCGGGGCATTAGCATAATATTTTTTGCTATCTTTTCCTAGCTGGCTCTCCTGGACCTCGTCTTGTCCCCCCGGCTGCTCCTCAGGTACGCATCGGTCCCAGGCTATGAATGTGATTTGGGGTGGAGGGGGTGTGGGGGGGGGGGGTGAGATTTCTCCTTGATGTGAGATGTACTAATGGCAGTTCATTGCAAGCGGGATAATTATGCATGATTTTTATATATCATTTACCGTCGTGATGGGGGTACTGATATGGTGTGCTAATATAGATCTTTAGGCCCATTATGCTCTCAGGCAGTAATAAGCCCACCAGCTACGCCAGCTGATTACATCCTGCACAAACGTGTCAGCTTTGCCAAGCCGGACATCTCCACCTGAGACAAGGAGGTATGGAGGACAGAGGCCCGCCTATACGACTAGCGCAGAACTCTGTAATGAATTACCTGTCATTTGAAATGACAGTGAAATGGGGAGGAATTTGTCAAAACGCTCATGGCCTCTCTTCTCCCCACCTTTCCTCCAAGTTTGAACGATAACCAAAGGCCTGCATTTGGTTCAGTTCTTCCATCCTGGCTTCTGTCACCTCACTTGTGAGTGCTCTTGTTCTCGGGTGGCCGGTGAAGCTGAGCATCCAGGTTTGACCCGCTGCCCTTTTTCCTCCTCTTTCCTCGGTAACATTGCAGACAGGTCATGCAGTGAATGTCACTGGGCTAGCTTCTCATAAATGCAGCTCCATCACCGGAAGCCTAACCGGTGGCAGTGACAGATGAAATCCAAAGTGCCTTCGTACACCCAGGAGCATTGCAGACGAGCATTCTCACACTTAATACCAACGCTTAATACCAGGAGAGGAAAGGAGACAGGAGTCGGCTGTTATCAACTTAACAATCACGCTAATCAGCTCGTTTAAATAGAAGCTCAAAACGTCCCCAGAGGTTGACACATTTCCTGCTGCAACTGCTACAACAAGACAAAACGCCTAAATTGTTTTCCCATTTAAGTAAGCGGATTATATTATTAGAACACATGCTTTGGAGGATTAAGTGAGGACTTGGGTGGAGCCGGGTACAGTATATGTGTGTGAGGATATTCTCTATCCCAACTAAGGAATGGAACAGGATTGAATTATGACCTTTAAAATGAGACTTCCTGAAGCATATGATCAGGGTCATGGGTGGCCAAGACTTACTAATTCATGTGGGGACAGAAGGCTATTCTGTCTGATTCAATCCCACAGAAGAGTTCCTGTAGCACAAACTGGTGGAAAAGTGAATGCTGGCTCTGATAGAAAGGAGTCAGAAGACATTATATGGCAGTTTGTTGTACAGTATATGGGGTTGAGTAGATGCAGACCGGTCAGGTTGCCAATGCTGACTGGTGTCCACCACTGAAAGCTCCTACAATGGGCACATGAGCATCAGAACTGAACCACAGAGCAACGGAAGAAGGTGGCCTGGTCTGATGGATGAGCACATGGGTGGCCCGGTGCGTGTCCATCACCTGGAGAAGACACGGCGCCAGGATGCACTATGGGAAGAAGACGAGCCGGCAGATGCAGGGTGATGTTGGGAAGCCTTGTGTCCAAAATTCTTCTGGAGGTAACATTGTTTCAGTCCAAGTTACACCACTTTATGGAAATGGTGTTCCCTGATGGCAGTGGCTTCGTTCAGCAGCAATGCTGCACACATTGTTCAGGAACGGTTTGAGGGACATGACAAAGGTGTTGACTCTGCCACAGAATCCCTCAGACCTTGCATCAAGCATGTGCGAGTCGTGCTGGACAAAACAAGTCCGATTCACAGAGGCCCGACCTCACAACTTACAGGACTTAAGGGATCCACCGGATACCACAGCACATATTCAGAGGTCTTGTGGAGTCCGGGGCTTGACAGGTCAGTGCTGCTACTCAGTATCTGGCAGATGAATTTAATGATCAGTGTATGTGCTAGCTTTAACCTATTTTACTCGGTAGCTGACTGACCATAGTGGACAGCTTGTGGGTAAACAATTAAAAAAACCCCAGAAGGATATTATAGGACCTTGTCACAAGATTCATAAACTTCATCATGATGTACTGTGTATGTATACGGCTGACATTTTCTTTTCCCGAAAGTTTGTTTGCACATAAATTGAAGCAGCCACGTCTTTTTTGGCCCAGCTCGTTTTTGGATTTCATTCCACTTCTGGGACGCATCAGCGCCGATGTCACGACTCAACCGAGACCCGGAGATGTTCAGCGTTTTTATGCACTGTGAAAGGTCAAGCCATAATCACTCCTCTTTAGCCCGGCTTTACAGTTTAATTGACTGTCTCGAACACATAAAATTCCCACGTCTCCATCTCTGATTATTGGAGCTGATGGATTTTACATGAATTCCTGAGATGCTATCTTGCTCCCCTTTGGGGAAAATGAAAAAAAAAAAAACATAAAATAAAAAAATGCAACCACATAACACGTCTGAAATAGAATTTCTTGCTTGTCTTTCCATCTCTCTTCGACTTACAGAGTAAAAGCGAGTTTGTTTTGCAGGCTTTGTCTGTGTACCAGCATAGAGCGCACAAAAGGTTATTGTCCTCCCTGCAATGCTGGAAATATTTCCTTTTGCTCACCTCAGAGTAGACAATCTCTATTTTTCCCCCTCTCCAGCTTTTGTTTAGGAGACAGTGGAAAATGCCAGGCGGACAGCAGAGCAGAATGAAGTGTGTCATTTTTTCTCTCAGCAGGTGTGACGCCCGGGGCCCGGTGTGAGCTCCGAGCCATTGTCCTGACACACATGGCCGCTCCTCGGAGAATAGCCGCGTCTCTCTGGCCGCGCCAATCCCAGGACAGAGCAACACTTGCAACAAAAAGGTGAAAATGAGTGTAAATTGCAGTTATTTCTCCTTCCCTCCTTTTGCAATCTGAACACTTTTTCGAGCTCGCCGAACAACAACGCCGTTTTGATTGGAGCTCACAGAAACATTATTTGCACAGTCTTGTCTCGGCACAGGTCTCTGATTACCTCCAAATGGTGTTGCGCTGAAAATCTTGAACCTTGACCTCTCCTGGAAGTTATGATTGACTGTGGTGTGAAAGGTTTTTTTTTTCTTTCTCCATCACTGGAACTGGTCTCGTCGCTCCGCCGTCATTAGAGGGTTGATTTAATTTCCACCTTAACACCTCGCCTAAAATGTTCACGCGGCGGAGCGTGCAGGAGGTTATGCAAATCAAGTCACACTTCTAAAAAGCCCAGGAAACGAGTCAATGATTGGCTGTGTGTTAAAACACATTTTACTAATAGTGGCTTAATTGTCATAGCTGACAGTTCACACCTCGCAGTTTCTGGCACTTAGCGGCGCGAGGCTCACCGTTTACACTGCATTTTTCAGAGCGTGGCAGGCCGTTTGATCCGCCTGAACACCTGCCTTTATGTTTTAAATGAATCCGCATGGATTAATGGCAGGATGAAAGCCTGGATGATGCTGATGTATTCTGTATTTAACATCGTGCACGATTGTATCGGATTTGAACTAAGACGTTATCCAGCATGACAGTGTGCCTGTAAGTGTAAAGTTTGGAGTGGAGGAACTTGAGCGTCCTACTGTACACAGAGCTCTGAATGAACTCAACCGCGTTGAACCGTTGACTTTGGCATGAACTGGAACTGGAGTTTTTCTTGACATCTCAACATTAGAGCCTTCCACGAGCTCAACAATGCTGAACTGATGAACACAAAACCCTACAGCCATTCCGGAAAATCTGCTGGAAAGCCTTCCCAGAAGAGAAGAGTAGAGGTTGTTATGAGTGCAAAAGGAAATAAATCCGAAATGGAGTGCTCAACAGGCGGTCAGGGGTGCATCTTAGCACCCCTATAGTGGAAGTTTGTTCATCGATTGATTCATCTTCTATAACTCGTATCTTATGTAGAGGGCCGCTGGGGCCTGGAACCTATCCCAGGACACTTCTTAACTTCCGCTTTCCTGCAATGGATTGAATGAATTGTCCTGGAACCTATCCCAGGTCCCCACAGTGTCTCTAACTTTGTTTCTTGTGTGTTCTGCTTCATTTTAAAACATTTTTTTCGGTGTGCAAAACTAAGAAAATAATTACATTTTTCATTAGAAAGCAAGGAAATGGAATTTATTCAGCGTTACTTTGAGGACGGACATTCGTATGCCGTGATTTTGGATACGCTGATGACATATCACGGTATAAAGAGTTTGCGAACTGCTGTGTCTCTTTTAAAAGCAAAAAATTCCACCAAAAAAACTGGCAGAACGCCATATTTGAAACCACAATAAGGACAGTACATGTTTGCACATTCATACACACACCAATCTACCGCCGCTACAGTACTTCCTGTATATCTTGAGTGACAGATGTCTCGTCCAATCAGCGGTAAGAATTTCATTCGCAAACTATACCTACCTTTTCCGGTTCGTTTCTGAACGGCCGAGAGGTGCAAACCAAGGTAACAAAACCGAAAACAAAATAACAAATTCAAAATCAAAATAGCAAAACCGAAAACAAATTAACAAATTAGTTTTGGGTTTTGTTATTTTGTTTTGGGTTTTGTTATTTTGTTTTGGAATTTGTTATTTTGTTTTGGGTTTTGTTATTTTGTTTTGGGTTTTGTTATTTTTATTTGGGTTTTGGTATTTTGTTTTTGAATTTGTTATTTTGATTTGGGTTTTGGTATTGTGGTTTTTAATTTGTTATTTTGTTTTCATTTTGTTAAGTTGTTTTGCACTTCTCGGCCACCGTGGTCTCGCCTAGGTGAAAAAGTGCATTTTCAGATAGGATCATACTGTAGGACACAGTTTTGCATGATACTTAATTCTTCTTATTTATGGTTCCTGTTTTGTAAATATGCATATACATTTATATTTATTCTCAGATAAAAAAAACACATTTGCTAAATACAATTTCACGACCCTTTATGTAGTGTACGTAACTTTTGTGAATTCAAATCTTTCAATGATCTTAACTGTGATTCAGATGAAACTTGGCCAATTTAGATTTAGAAATAAACCTGAAAAAGTGTATTATTCTAAAATGCAAAATTGTTAAGATGTTGCAACATGAATTTGACATGGCTATGGGAACACTACAGATTTTTTTTGCTTTTTAAAGGAGTGCTTTAATTTTAGCAACGTTGTTTTTCCAGGTCATACTGTATGCTTCTAGAAGCGTACACCAACCACATATAACATCTTTTGCACCAAAACTGCTGAAGTTACAGTAGCAGCTTTAAATATTTTTAGGGAAGCAAGACTGATCACTGCCATGTTGCATAAACTTCAGAAGAAGCTTCCTTGGCGAACACATTTTCTGTATTATATGTATAACATTAAAAAATAAAATAAAATCAGCACCAATACTGTGTTTTGACAGAACAGGAAAAACATTATTTGACGCAGCATTCCAGTTAAAGCAGAGTGAAGATGATACAGCGGCGCTTCCACGTCATTCAGATATAAAGTGGCGCTCTGAGATACTGAATCCGAAGAAGAGGGTAGTTTGGTCCTGCCGAGACTGATGCTTTTAAAACCATATGGACACCAAGAGCAGGTTAAAGTCCAGACTCTACTCGCTACTAACACTATCGCCTCAAGACAAATCCAAATAAACAGCGACCTGTACAAACCAACCCTCTGCTGTAGTTCCTCAAATGAGAGAAATCGCATGCTCTTCAGACCCAGTGTACGCGAAATGCTGATTTTCTTTCAGAAATAATCTCAGATATCTGACTGGATTTTAAACCTTCTCCCCGTTCCAGTTTTCAAATTCAGTTCAAATCTTGACAGGAATGAAAGACTCTCCATTTTATATTCCTCGTTCAGCTTCAGCCGTGTACGAACCTTCCATTAACCTTGAAGCTGGCGGAGCTGTCGTTCCAAATCCAGAGTTTATTAACAGACCGAGGAAGAGCCAGGAGAGTCCGTGTGTCATCCCCAAACATGGTGTTCATGATCTCATTCAATCAACGAAGAACGTACCTGCAGCGGTTCGGCCACTTTCGGCGTACACTTTCGTCTGGCTACAAATTAAAATGCTGCTCCGCTACCGGAGGACGAAGGGAATGAAAAAGTCATCATGGAAATCTAATTGTTCTCATGACATTTTTCACCAGCGGGACAATTACATTCCATCAATCTGCATAACCTTTTCCGTAAAGTACTGCGCGCTGGCGTTTTTACTGTTCGTAATGAATGGATCCGGAGTGAAAATACACTTAAGGGATAATTATACTGTTTAGCTAATGTTTTTAATTGGATTCGACAACCGGGCAAGAGACGGCAAGAGCGTCGGCGTTCTCCCTGACGATTCACTACAGCGGATACCGCCATCACCAGCGCATCGCGATGCTCGATGGGGCCATACAAACATGGCTCGTGGAGTCCGGCGTGGAGACCCGGCTCCTTTTTCACCGCCTTCTGTCTGGCTCGCGGCTTCGCGTTTTAATGAAAGTCAGGGGGTGAGTTCTGTTTCAACCCAAGTGAATTTGCAAACGCAATTTGGAGGAAAACGTCTCTGCTGGACTTGTCGAGAGCTCGACGCCTCACTTTAGCCGAATTAGAGCCTCCATCAGGCCACGCTCCTTAGGGATCGGGAAGGTGCTTAACACCCATGTCTTAAACTGAGGTGAAAATCATAATTTATTAAGTATTGATCACTACAAATGACCGTAAGTGCTACAACATTTAGTGAGCAAATAACCGACAAATTGACAGACAATTTTCTTACATTTCAACTCTTTAATGGCTTAAGTACACAAGAAAAGACTGTAAAAATATTAGCAGCCTTGGACCGTGAGCGAAACAAAAATCCATCAAAGCCATTATACTTTCCACTTGACATTGGTAAATTACCTTAATGCCTTAAACGGCGGACGTTTCTGGCCATAATGATGCATTTGGTGAGTGTTTCTTACTTTTTGGACAAAAATTACATGGTTTTATTTGATTTTTTAAATGCAGCTTGTAATGGGAGATGCATTATGCATTGTGCAATGCCATTATGTGGTGCTAGAAGAAAAGTACCTGGGCAAGGATTGGAGTAAATGTGCTTAATCTAGGAAGGCCTAATCTAATTTTGATCAACAGTCGTCTTGTTCCAGGCTGTGAGGCGAATGTTAATATGACCTCATTAATCTATAAGCTGGCCTCGCAGATTCCGAGTGGACGTTGCGGATTGGAATAAATAATGCATTATTTTCACTCGGCTGAGCCCTCCGTAGCGCTCGCACCTTTGGGGCAATTAAAAGGGGTTAGAAAGTGTCAGACGGAGAGCGTGGATGGTACTGTCGGGTGATCGAGGTACGTCTCGGAGGCGTGCGGTAGCAAATATGCCGTATTTACACGTGAAATTGTACTTCCTATTTCCCGGTGGTTGCGAATCTCGTGCCGTCCTTCACTTTATTATTCATGATGGAAAATCTAGATCAAGTAAATATTTCATGGTTAAGATCTCTGTTTAACTTCACACCGACCCACTTGATCTCTGTTTGTTGCCGTTTGTATTGATATCTACGAGAGCCTCGACTCGGATTTCGAATTCCTCCGTATTGTTGGATTGGACAGTAGGTAGATTCAAATATTTTGCCCATTTTTTTAGTCGATTCTTACAGACTTTGAGGTATTCAAAACTACTACAAATATTGAATTGCTGTTTAATGCTTTCATGTCTCGTACAAAGCAGTTTCCGTTTTCCCCGTCGATCGTCTGCTCCACACTCCTGTCCAGTAGGTGGTGGTATTACACCAACCGCACAAAAACTTAAAAGAAGAAGCAGCAGCAGCAACATCAATACTCAATATCAATACACAATATGAGTATTTGCAAAAGATGCAAGTGTTTTCTATTTTCTGTCAAAGCTGTGATCTGTTATTTGTTTTTTTTAAGGAGTTTGTCACATTTAGATCATTTAATATTTGTACGTTTACCTAAATCATTTGAAACATTCATTCGTCCATTAATTCAAATAACTGAATTGAACGATAAAAGATTGATTCAAATGCATAGAAATTAAATCAGACTCTAGTACTTGCTATAGACATTAGAGTATTAGACAATGTAGTAGTATACACAGTAGATATTTATTTATTTACTCACTTACTCACTTATTTATTTATTTATTTATTTGGTAGGCATTTGATCTAAAATTTTTTACAATTGAGTGTGAACACAGTTCAAGTGATGGATCGACACACTATGTAGAACAAACAAAATGACGTTAAAAAATTTTAATGTACAAATCAGACAATAGAATTGTCAAATAAACTCTTTTTAGACAAATAAATTTCCTCTCTAAATGTGTTCCATGTAAAAAGTTTACATGTTTCTGGGAGAAGTAGAACGAGTTTAGAACGACTTTATTTGAGAAGTATTTCTGTGATCTATGATCGCCAGAAGTGACTGAAATACATTGCGAATGTAATGATCGTAAGGGATCATAACAATGAAATAAAATAAAATAGAAAATAGTCATTTTGGTTCTATCGCTTGAGAACAAAAGGTACATCATGAAATATATGAAATCTGAAAAAATATTTTTCTGTTAATGTAAGAAATTTAATTTTCATCATTACTCAAATGCAGATTAGTTTCTCAGAGTGTATCATCATCATAGTCATCATCATCATCATCATCATCATCATCATCATCATGTTTCGCTGCTCTGGTTCGTTAATAAAGTGCCCTTGTTGCCTGAGAGTCCAAGCAGAACAACCGCAAGATGGATTACTTGAGTCACCATTTTCTTGAAAAGCACGTCTCTCTGGAGTTTGTTAAAGGAAAACTCAGGATTAGTTCCTTGAGATCTCAGATTCTGTTTATTTTTTATTATTTATGTTGTGCAATAGAAATTCTAAACCTTTGCTAGTTTTAAGCAAACTCTCTTTACCATGTGGTTCAGGATCGACTTTGTGTAACAAACTACAGAGCAGCAAAATCACCGCTGAGGTTCTGAGAGTTAAACCCTCCAAATTCTTATCAACTTTAATAATCGTTATTGTGACTCTAGACTTTATGCTAGTAGCTGATTCGTAGTGCCAGCTAAACCACAGAGAGGAATCGTCAGAGTGGTAATCACTGAGCTATCGTAGCCAAGCATTAGCCAGCTGCTCACCTCTGGAATTAAGCATAGAAATGAATTCTCTCGAAAAGGAAACCGTTTCTTATCTGGCTTATCTCTAATAAGTCTAAAGCTCTAAAGGTACCTTATTAAAATGTGTCTTTGTACTGTAAATTCCCAATAATTAAAATGTAAAAATAAATGAGTATATTTTAAAAAACAACAAATGGAAGAAGATGCTTTTGAAGGACAGTGTTAACACCATTAAAAAACAAATAAAAACACTTTCTCCTTTTCCAAGCTGAAATTATAATTTTTTTTAAAAATCTATATAAATCTCAAGCTACAGTATAACATTCATAGGTATCATGGGCTTTTGTGCCTTTTTTTAGGGAAAAAAAAGGAAAATAACATTCTTCTTCCTCCTTCATGCACTTACTGGGAAAAATACAACATAGTTATTTATTCTTCAGAAATATTTTGGGAATTCGTTTGTCTCTGCAGTTTAATAAAGCACAAGTCTGATTAATGTATTCAACAATTTAATAGATACAGTAGGACTACCTTTAATTCATACTGTATATGCATCTACATATTTGCCTGTAAATCCAACCTGTAATTATGAGTTGCTCTGTGTATGTGTTTGCAATAAATGTCAAATTCAGTGCTGTTATTTATAAAATATAAACTCATTAACACTTTAATCTTGGGCTTTTTTTGTTTTCGGAATAAAGCACAATTTCCAGCTTTTCCTCTCTCTCTCTCTCTCTCTTTCTCTCTCTCTCTTTCTCTCTCTCTCTCTTTCTCTGTCTCTCGTTCTCTGCTCGACTCTGATAGCACTTACTGTAATGGACAGTATGCGCTGAAAATATCACTCAACCCCAAATTTGCATTGAACATAGAAATCCAGGACGTGACGATAATGCCCTTGACTGGAACAGAAGCAGCTCTGGTCTTTTTGTGCGCGGGTCGATCCGTTGGAATAACATTAAAAAGCACAGAGCTTTGTACTTGACTTTTTTTTTTTTTTTTAAACTTAAAATTACCTCGGGCAAATTTCATCTCCAATAATGAATATTAATTCATTTATCTTCACGATAAGCACTTGCTGTCTTGCTAAAAATGTTCAAACTAACCATTCTGTTCTTAGTCTGGGAAAACCAGAGTGCTTTTCCAGTTTCCTCTTTATTTCATATTCGCTTCAAGAACTTCTTTTTAAAAGCAAAACTCCCCCCCCCCTCCCCACACCA
>QMIH01000013.1:264403-313294 GCA_003987875.1 Clarias batrachus | reverse complement strand
ATGATACCACTTGATGAAAAGAGGGAAATAAATACAAAAAGAGAATTTAAAAATAAATAAAATAAAAAATAAAAATAAATAAGAGAAAAAAACTATGAAATATAGAAAAAGAAGTTAGAAACAATCCGAACAAATTATATTAGCAAATAAAAACGAAAAATAAATGTATATTAAATTTATAAATAAAAAGGTTTTAATGTGTAATAAGTTGCATGATCCATACGGGTCTCTCTCCCCACGACTCAGAGCATGTGTGTGAACTGCAGATCAAATGTTCCTGCTGCACTATGGTGTTATATTAGGATATATTGTATTCTTTAGCAAAAAAAAAAAACTTCTGCAAGTGCATAAATTATATTTGTACTCTCTTAATATTTGTTTCATGGTCACTAATGAATTGTGTTGTCTGTCTAGGGTTGCCAGATCACACCTACGCGCTCCCCCTGTGCACTGCTGAAAACTTCCCCACTCTGATGAAAAAAAAAAAAACAGGCCAAATAGTAACATTTGTACTAAAACTCAGACTGTAGCTCAATTATCCAGTATGTGCACATACAGTATATTGTTTCACTAAATTTTGCTTCACTTTTATCAAAATCACAAAACGAATTATTAATAATATTTTTTCATTAACTATTGTTCAAAGGAGGAAGGGTAAAAAAATCCTTATCCCTCTAATTGCACTTTAATTTCATAGTTGAGTTCTGAGTATTTTATTTTAAGATTTTATTTAAACATCATTAATATAAGACAAAGAGCAAACGTTCTTTGTTTAAGAGTTTTAAATGACATCTCCTGCACTTTTTTCTGCTCACGTGAAACCGAAAACTGTGATACAACCGAGCTGTGAGTTGTGATGATCCGCTGAGTGTAATTTTAGACCCAAACAAGTCGTTGTGATGCCATGACAGCGGATTGTACATTTAGTTCGACCACTTGTTACTTATCACTAGAGGAGGATTTATTAACCAGTAAACAGCTAGCTTATTAGTGATATACTGCCAAGTTTTTCTTGCGTCTGCTAGAAAACTCGAGCCTGATGTCAAAAAGTTGAGATGCAAATCAGAAAAATAGAGAGAGAGAGAAAAAAAAACACAACCGAGCATAACACTAATGTCTAATAAGCATCTTTTCAGCAGAACATTTTGAAACATATTTCCTACACGTTGCAGAGCGAGAGCGAGGTAGCGGTTTACGCCCAGACCATTCAGTATGCATGACAGCGCGAGGCGTAGCTGAAGATTTTAGACGCGTCTCTGTTCGCTGCACTGGCGAGCTTATCAATCACAGACGGGATGACAAGCAGAACCGCTTCCACCCGTCCACACCGCTGTGTATCTCTTTGAATACATCAAAATCACCACTTCATGCACCGGCATAGAAATCTGAATCTGATATTCAAACCTTCCTGTTGTTAAAGCGGAAACGTCACAGCTGAGTGCAAAAAAAGTTTCCAGTCCAGTCCTCTGGGTCTGGAATAGAAAACTAAAACGTGCAAATGTGACTCGACAATTTATGCACAGAATAGCGCAGAGTTTGAAGAACTTTCCTCATCAAGCTTCAAGCTGGCTTTATATACTGTACAGCTTCACTTATGTGCAAAAAAAACCTGTTATTTCTTAATATTCTGCTTCCAAAGAGACCGATTTATTTATTTTTAATGTAGTCTTAAAGGAATAGGACTCCGGGCTTCCTGTAGGACATTTCTGTCTCTCATGTTCAGTCCAGTCACTGGACCTGTGCACTTTCAGAGGGGTGGTTTTTTGTTTGTTTGTTTGTTTGTTTGTTTGTTAAGCCACACAGTGAAATGTGAATCATTCAAGCATTAAAAAAAAAACATCTAACTCAAGGCAGGAACCAGCGAGAAATGCTGAGTGGTTGCAACAGACGAGAGGGGAAACGAGCTCGCTGCTGAGGTTGGTACATAAAAACACCCAGTTTTTAAATCTTTAGGCGCCCGTCAGCCCGTCGCAATAAAACATTCGTTCACGTTGCTTACATTTAGTCTATATCATTAGATTTTACTTAATATGAAGAAATCTTGAGAGGGGGTCAAAATTTTTGCACCGTATTAATTACAGACAAATATTATGAACATAATTCTCCCAAACCCAATAGTTTTATCTTAAAGACTTGAAAGACGTTTGGCTTGATTATGGTAAAATATGGCATAATCATGTTTACTTTGGTTAATACTGAGATCATGATTATTATAAGTGATTATTAAAAATAATAAAAAACTGTGAGACGTTCCAAACCATGAGTTCTGCCGTCATGAAACTCACAAGCGTACTGTCGCACAGACCATTTCTGTTGTTTCAATCAAACTGCATTTCTCGCGTCGTAATCTCTTCACATTCTCAGAATAAGCGAACGCGTGAGTGTTTAAAAACCCAACACAGAACCGTTTTTTTTTTTTAATTTGTTTCTCTGCTTCGTCCGTTGAGCTTCTGCGTCGGAAACATCTTCCTCCCTCAGGCTTACGCAACACGTCCTAATGCAAATGCACGGTTCTCCTTGACAGAATGACTCGCAGCAATCTGTGTAAAGCGATGTGGATTAATATTTAAGGAGATCATTTGCAAGATTGCTATAATTAGCGGGACAGATTCATGAATTCCGCTCGGATGTGACTCTGAGGCAGATCCGCTCCTCGGAGGAAAGACGTAACCTGTCATTAGCGCGGATCGTACATATACAGCAGATAATTATAGAAAAATATGGCCAGGTCACTTCTTGCTGAAGGAACTTTGCTTGCTGGAGGCTGACGAAAAATTAGGAATCATCAAATTTTTTTTAAATGTAACCCGACACTTGCTTCATGACGCTCCGGCTCAGGGACGCGCCGTGTGCAGGGAAAAAAAAAAAAAAAAACTAAAGGATTTCAAAATCCATATTTTGGCCTTTTTTTTATAAGCGGCTGTCTGATGTTGCACGCTGATGTGATATAAATAAACATCAAGGAATTGTCCATTTCCTTGCCTAATGTATAAGCTACAATCGAGAATGTACAACACACTCACTCACTCACACACACACACTCACACTGAAGGTAATGATTTCCAGTCCATTGCACACAGCTGTGCTGACTGTCGAGGCCTCGACTGTCCTTCCGTCTGCTGCTTCTTTTTTCTTCTTCTTCCCCTCCTCCTGAAAGGCGCTCCTTTCATTAACGTGGAGTGCACACAGACACACACTCCGAGGTTCTTGACAGCTAGGCTTCCCGTCGAGCTGCACAAGACCTCAGACTTTGTCATCGCTGCTGCTTTTGTCATGTTCTTGCCCTCCATAGTCACTCAGTCAGATCTCAGACACGAGAGAGAGAGAGAGAGAGAAAGAAAGAGAGGAAAGAGGGAAGAAGGATAGGATACTGGAGAGGACGCTCGAGCTTAGCTGTATGGACTAGGCACTAATGACTGTATTTATTTGACTGTGCTAGCCTAGCGTATTTCAGGCCGGCACACATCTTTAATGCATTAAAAGAACCGGTACACAGCCAATTAGCTCTCGGGTTTTCCTTGGCTCTCGCCAGAAACGGTTGTAAAATAAAAGGTGAGCGGAGAAGAAGAGAACCGAGCTTTGGTAATTACAGGATTTTGTGCGGAGGCGGCGACGGCCACATCCTCCCAGAATTCTGTTGTGCCTGGGTCTCTTCCAGCACCACACGTCTCACCGCTGGTAATTATTATCTACGCCTGCTAAATAATTTGGAATCAGGTTTGTTTGTTTAAGCCGCTGAAGCTTTATATATCTCTTGGCCATCGCGGGCTGACAGGCTCTCTCAACGCCTTGATGCTCGCCCCCTCACAATCTGGTCAGTCGAGTTTTATTTTGGTCTGTTTTGATGATCGGGGTGAGGCTAAGCAGACATCCCGGCGGCGTTTCCACCGAGAGATTCAAATCCCTTCCTCGTGTGCTGCGGACCACCCAGGTTCTCATTTCCCTGATAGGAATACACGCACATCAGAAATATCCCTGACCTCCTTCAGCTCTTTGGGATCTTAATTAAAGCAAGCGAGCAAAAAAGAAACCAAAAGCAAATCAATGAAATGGAGGAATAGTAGGCATGCATCTCTCTTGGGGGGGAAAAAAAGAGAGAGAAACGCATTCTTTTTCTTTTTTAATTACACGCATTGTAGCTCTAATTACGGAGACCCTATCAGACACTCCAAAAGTGAGTATTATTCCCGGCACTGCTGCACTTATCAGCAAGGCTCGGTGCTGGGTCCTCTTTTTTTTCTTCTTTTTTTTTGTCTAATGCTGCCACCCCCCCCACCCCACAGCTCCCATCCTGTACATTTATTATGTCATAATTACACCAGGTCCCTTTGAAAGAGCGCTGGGATTGTTTGTGTGGGGGAGGGGGGGAGGGGTGTTGATAGGGGGGGGCGCTGCTTCTCATCAATTATCTTCACCTGTTAATACACTCTGTGTGAGGTAATAACCTCGGCGTAATAACAAATGGGCCGGTGCTCAGCTCTGGCAATTAAAAACAGCGGGGGTCCCCCGTTTTGATGGTCCTGATTGCGACATTCATCATAAGACACAATCGGCAGCGCAGCGGGACAGCAGATGCCACCGTGATAGCTGGACTAACTAACCGACTGTCCCGCTGAAATAATTGTCTCCCTTCCCGCAACAAAAGCCTGCAGCTGCAACTTAGCTCATAGAGCCCGAGTACTCGAGGAGAAGTGAGAAGAAGAAAAAAAGGAAAGAAAAGAAGAAAAAAAAATCACTGGTGTGTGTCAATCTCTATTAAGTCATGTTTTATTGTCCATATACATCTGATCCATATTTAATATTAGATTCTATTATAAATGTCTGCAGTTCTCACAATGCTTGACCTTTCAAAGGATTTACAAATATAAAAAGAAAAATAAATCAAACTAAAAAATTTTAAAAAATTTTTTTAGTTTTTAAAGTATTCTAGTGAAAAACAGGTTTCTAAACCTCTGATACCTGACACCAGGGGAAAGAATAAAGGGATATTATTTATAGTATACTTTATATTTTTCATCATACACACTATTTCTAAGGTTATACTGTAGAAACTAAAAGTAATCATGCCAGATTTTTTTTCCTTATTTTTAAAGCATTTTTTTTACTTTATTCTGATTTTAATAGCAAATAACAATCAAGTAATAAACAGCTAGAAATTAAAAAAACATAACAACCTTGTTGCTGTAGTCTTAAAGCTGTGAATCAAAAGCAGACTTTCTGTTAAATGTTGCGGCGTTGTAATTCTTACAGCTTTTGAAGTGTTATAAACCACTAACTGTTGCTCAGTGCTTAAGGCGTCGGACTACTGATCTTAAGGTCATCGGTTCAAATCCCCAGACCACCAGGTTGTCACTGTTGGGCCCTCGGCCCATTTCTCAGATGTATTATGAGATAAAAAAAATTTAAAAAAGTTCTAATCAAAAAAGCAAAATGAGAGTGTTTTGCAAATACGTTGCAGACAATGGGAGTTTTGTAGTTTCTGTAAAAGGTGTCGCATATTTACCAGGAATTCCTTGTAATCATATACTGTTTAACATTTGAAAGTTTACCTAAATAATTTTTTTAAAATGTGATTTAATTCTGAATCAAATACAGTAAGCTCTAATACAGTAAGTAACGACAGCCATTGACTGTCACTTCACTAAAACAACAAGCTCAGTGTTCTGGACTAAAAGTCTACCAACCTGGCACATCCTGTTTTCACATTTTATTCCTCTCTTCCATGCAAAAAACGCCCCGAATCTGTCAATAAGATTTGAAGAGTACTGGAAATCCTTTCACAATCATTCCACAGGTTTCTGATAGGATTTAGATCAACGCTCTGAACAAACTGTCCCTAAAAACTGTTTTTTTTTTAATCCTTCTGGAAGATCAAATTTATCTCCTTAAATGCATTTTTGTGCCAAAATGGTTCTCTGTTTAGTGCCACCCATGTTTCTCTTTATCCTGACTAGAGCGCCAGTCCCAGAAGTGAATCAGAACCGTAGCACGACGCTGCCACCACCATGCTTCACCAGGAGGATGCTGCTCTTTGGGTGGTGAGCTCCCGTGTTTTTGTTCCAAAGGTCTGTTTTCAAATCATGTCCAAAATGGTCTAACACATTGTGCACCGTGGGTTGGAGTGATGTATTCTTTCCCCTTGAGAAAGAGCTTCTGTCTAGCAAGCCTACCCCATCATGCAGACAAGTGAAGAACAGAAGAGACTGCTGTCACATACAGGGAGACGCCACTACTTCCCCGCTATTCCTATAGCATCTTTAATACTGCTGCTGATCTCTCAGCATGTCATTCGGTCAGGTTTTGAGGGGCTTTGTACGTCACTGTGGTGCCTCCACTTGTTGCTGACGATGGCCTTCATGCTGTTCCATGGTTCATCTAACGTTTTGAAAATCTTTTGTAGCTCCTAATTAATGACATCCTGTACTGTATGTGCTTTACGGAAACACCTGATCTTCATTTCGGTGAATCGTGACATCCATGACAGGTGTACATGAATTACTTTTCCAACATGACTTGGAATGTGATTGGTTAATTATGAGTGCAGTCACATGACAGGGGGTGTGCACACTTGCTTTCCCTAAAGACTTTTTTTTTTTCCCCTCGTAACTTTTTATTTGCTTTCTAGCCTCTCAGATCAGAATTACTGAAATGAAATTATAGAAATGCAAAAAAATTAAATAAAACCAAAAACAAAATAACAACATGGAAGACAACATAACCAATCAGAAAACACCAGGGCAAATTAGAAAGAAAACACAACGACGATACTGTCAAGCCAGAAAAAGGAGATATGGTTTGCAAGTGAAATTCTATCACTGATTGGAAGAGACATCTGTCACTCAAGATATACAAGAATTTAAATGTCTATGAGACCGCAGTACTTCCTGTTTATTTTGAGTGAAAGATGTCTCGTCTGATCGGCGGTAAGAATCAACAAACCGAAAAAGTTGGGTGCGGTTTGTGAATTCATTGAACAAGAATTTAATTGGAAAGCCACAACTTTTTCAGTTGATTTTTACCGCTGATCGGACGTTATTTTGTTTTCATGCAAATGACGTTAATAAATGGACGTTATTACATGCAAACGTAGGGCTTTAAATGGTGATCTAAGTCAATATACAGTAGTATGGAGTTGTTCGGGATTCAACCTTATTAAAGGCTTCAAATAAAAAATTACATTTAAAAAAAAAAGGACAAGATGCAACAGCACGTTGACTAATTAATCATCACTTCTAAGTCTGAATCGCCTCTGAACCGTCCGTGTCGTTCTGTTCACGGCTAACGAGAGCTACAATGCTAACTACCTTCTAACACAAGGCTGAATCCCAAATTCCTCTCTAACCCCTGATCAAGGGCACTACTCAAAGTGTGGAACAAGAGATTGTAGTACACCCTAAATAGCATAGTGGCTTTCTTTAATGCTATTTGGGATTCGACCTCAGAACCTGGAAGTTAATGGAGCTGAAATGGAATAAGTGGAAAAATAAAGTCAATCTGGTGAGTTTCTCAGGACTGTCCACCACCTCCATGGTTTATTCTCCTCACCTTGGCTACAGAGTGCCGGTAAGAGTTTAAAACTACTTTCACTCCTGTTAATTACACTAACTGTCCACGGTCCATTAGGTAGTTCCACTAGGCATGATATGTTTGGAGAAATAACTGGTTAAATAAAGAAACAAATCAAAATCTGTTGATAATAAATGGTGTTTGTGGAACTGTTGTATAAAAGCAATATCACACTCAAGGTTGTGCTGTTGTACTGAATATCAGCACGGCTATGATATCACCCTCGCGCCTCCGACCGTATCATATCTGCACCTGCACATATAACAGACCTGCTCTTATGTCACACACTGCAGCTTTAACAAAGCAACAATTATTCCCCTTGCCAGAGTGTTGTTGAATCCTGGATTCTGATTGGTCAAATAGTTTTTTGTTTGTTTGTTTGTGTGTTTTTTTTGTTTTAAATAACAGCAGCTCTGAAAGTAGTGCAGCTGCAAATCACAGCTGTATCATTAATGCACTCTTTCTAATATGTTATTGTTTCCATAGCAACAGCTCGTTCATAGGGACCTGTACTGCACATGCTCCACGTAAACAAATTCTGAAAAAAAAGTAATTGTTAACATTTATGAGAAACATTTATAAAAAGTTTGACATCTTCAGGACAAAGGAGTTCTCGCGATTTTTGCTTTATCTGCTGTAACAAAAGTAAAAACAAGAACTTACTCATGTTACGTAACCGTTACACGCATAATTCTGTGATATAAAAGGATCAAAACACATCTTATTATAGGAAAATCCTTTGAAGTGGTAACAGTTGATTAATTTCCGTACAACATTTGAATTAAACACACACACTTCCGGTCTGAACGGACGGCGTTCGGAAGGCAGAGGAGAGCGGCCCAGCCGTCATCGCGTCTCACCGTCTCGCCTTTGTGCGTAACCCAGCTGCCCACATTTACGAGCGTGATTATATATTATCTCATTGTTTGTGTGCTAATGGCTTGTTTTACCACACGACACACTGAAGCATGATTTCTCCTGTAATGAGCTGTGTTTTGCGGCTGTGAAAAAGACATCGCCAGCGTCGGGAGCCTCTGAGGGGGCAAGACAAAAAAGAAGAAAAATTTTTTTTTTTCATCAGACATGAAACAGATGTTATACATTACAGGTTTTTTTTTGTTTTTGTTTTTTTTTGGCATGCCTGCATTTTTGTGTGTACATAGATCAGCATGTTACAGTATGGCGCCTTGCATTTCAATAATTCACTCCCACACATAATATACTTTTATGTTATAATCAAAAAGAAGAAGAAGAAAAGAAAAAAAAAGGAGCGTGCTTTCTTTCTTTTTTTTTTTTTTTTTTTTTAAAGATTATTTGTGACCTGTAGCAAAAACAGGAAATGAGCTTTAGCAATCGGCGAGCTCGTAATGACGCTCCGGCAGCCCCCGAGTCCAAAGGACAAGGGAACAATTTAATATGTCTGGCATAAGCAATAAATGCCACTTTGATTAATTGCACGGAACATCATCATAAAGTGCGGCGGCCGAGCCTCGGAGGTGCATTAGGGTGGCCTGACTTTGCGAGGATGTTCACCTTCCTCATCATTAAGATCATTAATGTATGGGGTTGTGTGGGGTTGGGGGGGGGTGTCTAAGGGGTAAATAAGGGCTGTGCATGCGCCTCGGTGTCCTCGGTCGCTCACGCTGTTAAAGCCTGGCAATAAGCGAGACCTGCATGAGCACAATTTATGGCTCGGTTACTAAATTGTTCTTGTTAATGCTCTTACAGTTGGGAGGGACACAGCAGCAGCGGCGGCGGTGCAGGAAGAAACTAAAAGTGTTTTATTCCTCTTATGCCACAGTAATTTGCCAATGATTCCATTTTTGTTTTAATAATTTAAAGAATGTCATCATTTACAGTCGGGTCCATAAATATTGGAACAATGGATTTGCAATGAAACACTCAAGATGTGAATAAAGTAAAGATAAGATTACTTTATGCATCCTGAATATAATCAGAACAAAAAAAAACTTGCATCTTTATCTTTGAACACTGGAGACTCCTTCCATAAACCTTAAACATGAACCTCTGTCTTAATAAGCAATTTATTTTCAGCCTAAGCTTTGTCGTGCATAATGTCTAAAGGTGTGGCATTTTAAGACAAAATACAGAACCTACGTCAAGCACACATCTTTTATTTATGTCAGGCTGTTTCTCACAACACAAATCAGGAATAAAAAGTATTGGCCTCTCCACTGGGTCAATAACAGAGACATGCGATTCAATCGATCTTCTGTAGGTAGATTCGATTCGCTGGATCGATGGGTCAGTTTTCGATTCACACTTTTTCAATTAATTATGAAAACTTGCAAATGTTAAATGCTCTAAAATCGACAGATTCTGTAAAAATATGCTGCAGTTTTTGTTAAAAAATAAATAAATAATAATAATAATAATAATAATAATACCAATTGCTTTCATTGTCGGCAAAGTACTTTAAAATACTCTTAGTTTTGTGAAATGATCCGCTTCTTCTTTTGAGTTTCTGTGTGGTTGGTGGAACACTGCCACCTGCTGGAATGGAGTGTGGAGCAGAAGATTGGAAACAAGCAAATATGAAGGTGTGCGAGGACACCACACCAAGTCAAACAGCATTCTAATGTTTATTAGACACTTTTTAATTTCAAATCAGACAATAAACATTCCTGCTATCGAAGCGAATTTGCAGTCTACCTAGTATTCACTTAATAATAATAATATTAATAATAATAATAATAATAATAATAATAATAATTCAATATTCCACACAATTTCTATCATGAGGTGCAAACTTATTTGGGCTTTATTACGTTTTTGACACGGAGACTCCTTCCATAAAGTCCTCACACACACACACACAAACACACACACACCTGTAGCCTATTAATCAGTAGCTGATTAGAACAGAGGAAATGAATCAAAGCCTTCGAACAGATCGGAATCCAGAAACCCGATCACGCACCCGAGGATCCTGTTTTTTTTTTTTTTTTTTTGATCTATGGCTGATGTGTGGGAATTTATCACACCTCTTTTTTTTTTCTCAATTAAATAATTCCAGGCAATGCTATTTCCATTCTTATTTCCTCCTCTTCCTCTTATCTCTCCGCCGAGCCTCGAATGATTTTCATAACCTGAAACTGATTTCCTCCCCTTTCCCTGCTTTGCAATTTCATCTCCTTTTTGTTTCTGCCTTTTTCCTGCGCAACCCATAAAACCTTCCTGCGCACCCATCCATCATATCGGTTAGTGTTGTCCCAGTGCCCTGTGGACATAATCATCATTTGTATTCTTTAATATGCAGTTTTCTGCATATTGTGTTTATCATAAAGATGTCAGCACACCTAGCACGACTCGTTGATGGTGTTTGGGTTGTGTTTGCACAGGCTCGTGTGTGTGTGTGTGTGTGTGTGTGTGTATGCGCAGGCCCCTCTGGGCCAGGCTGTCAGCTCTCTCTGATGGATAGGGGATAAAAGGAGTGTGCTGAGCTCTGGGGGATCAGGTCCAGGCCCAGGCTGTGGAGCAGGAGACGGGGCATCACTATGCCCGCTTAGGAAATGTGTCAGTTATTGTCTCCACTGCCTCGGGGCACTGCTGAGGCCCAACAGCCAGAGAGACGAGCTTCAACCCGCCTCCCTAGATCTCTCTCTCTCTCTCTCTCTCTCTTATTCATCTCTCCTTTCCTTTCCCCCCTTCCCATCACTGCCTACAAACTTCACCAAACTAATTGCTAAACAAGGAGCGTCTGTTACAGAAAGCGAGAGAGGGAGAAGTTTTAATAGGCGTTGGCGAAGGTTCTTCTCGTTTTCTTTCATTACGGGAACGTTTAGGAGCTCCAAAGTTAGCATCGTGACCGTCCGGTGCTCGCTGGATGGAGGCGCGTTTTGGCATCGACCTCGTGAGGAAAAACAATACGAGCTTCATGCTGGTTTCGTGTGAACGTGGAAGAGACGCCAAGTCTCGTCGTAAACATGGGAGATTTATTTTCTTCCTGGCAAAGTGTTTAATTAAACAATTGCTCTACAGTGCTTTTCTTACACTAATAATGATTTATGTATTTAAGGTCATTACGGTAAAAGGTTTCCTGTAGAAATTCAAGGAGCTTTCCAAACTGGGTAAAAAAACATCCATTGATATGAAATATTCTGCAAATCCGATGAAAAGTTTTATTTTTGCACTCCGTCCTACCTCAAGAAATAAAATGTATGGACTTTTCAAAGACATTAAAGCACTGAGTTTATTTCCGAATAAACGATTTCCACCTGACCACAAGATGATTCTGCCCTCGCGCTCCGAGTCAAACTGTTCAAGTCAAACTGAGACTGTTGATTGTGAAGAGAAATGGAACACAGTGCTGAGAGTAAACACTCCCTTTAAGTCTCTATATCATCTCCTGCTACACTGATGCACTTATCCCAGCGTTTCACTAGCGCCTGGACACCATCAAGGTAGAAAGTTTTCTCAGAATCGGACTTCCTGCTCCACATCTGAAACGCCGGCCTCCCAGGAATTCCTTTAATGCCTCAAACATGTGGAAATGGCTTGGAGCGAGGTCAGGACTGTATGGGGGACGCGGCGATAACTCCCAGCCGAGTTCCTGTAACGTGCAAGTGGTGTTGGTGAATTAATGTGTGTACAGTTCACACAGACAGATGCTTCTCTTTCTTCCACAAGTTATCCACCGATTTTCAACAATCAGGTACTGAACGACTGCAGCGAGCGCCGAGCCACCTCGGCCGGGATCGTCATTCATGGGTGTTCGGCCTTCTGTAAAGATCACATGTTTTACCACGATGGACCGGGAGAAAATAAAAACTTCATTTCACTCTTAAGGTTGAAAAGTGATTTAATGCATTTAGCTGAATCTATACTTAAAATTAGTAGATCGTCAGGACCGACGTAAATCCGGAACTGCACTGACAAGTAACAAGCAATTAAATAAAATCTATCCAGATGATTACTGAAATTTCATTTCACGTTTTACAACTAATCAGCTACTTTTGCCCCTTTGTCTTGTCTTGAAATATATAAAAGAACAATGTAGAAGGTAAAAGATTTAGCTTCATTTGCTTCGGGCATAAGACTCTGAGACACCTGATCAATCTGCATGAGCTCATTTCAGGATTGTGTGTGTGTGTGTGTGTGTGTGCGAGATGCCAAACATTGCTATATTGACATCTCCAGCAGTTACGCGAGGAGGAGGGGGAGGGGGAGGGGAGGGGAGGGGAGCGCTGTACAAGGCCAAGGTCTTCTCCTTTTATGCCTCCACATTGACGCTCCTCGAGCATGTGCAGCGATTAACCCGAGCAAACAGGAGAAATTATTCAATTAGCGAATGCCACGGCTTTACGTTCCAGTGCCCCCGTTCTCCCGAACTCCAGACGTGCGCAATTAACGCCCTCGTTTGCACCGACAGCTGGGATCATCTCTTCGCTGGGAATTCGTTTCCGTGCGCTCCATCCGTCACTCTGAACATCGCTGAAATCATTTTCAGATCTTTCCCCCACCTGCTGGATTTAACCGCCGCAGATTTACATGATGATCCGCTTCTTCTGTTGAATCTTCATCAGGGAGGATGAGGAGACAGAAGCAGAAATATAATCAGTATATAATAAGCAGCAGAAGACGGTAAACCTCCGTCCGCTCACACTTTGGAAAGAAAGCGTTTTTTCGAAACACAGATCCTGAACGGCTAGCAACTGATTAGCGGCTAGCAAATGAACCTTGATGTCTCGCTTTCCATGCAACCGCCATATTGTTTTTTTCTCACTAGCTAGCTTAGCATGCATGTCCTGTGCATAAACATGACATCACCAGCTGGATATTTGCATATTACATGTGATTGGTTCAGTGGATTTTGTGACATCACAAAAACAAAAAAAGCTAACATGTACTGCTGCCCGAATCACTTTTTTTCTTTTTAAAAACAAGTCTAACTTTTTCTAACAAAACTTGTTTGTTTCTTTGTTTCTTTGTTTGTTTTGTCTTGTTTATGATTGGTGAGTTAGCTATGTCGCTAATCAACCAATTTGTGCAGCTTAGCAAGTGAGCAAACAGCTAAAATGGTCATTTGTGGTTAACTCGCTAACAGGATTATCTGCAAAATAGAAGTTTTTTTTTTTTTTGTATTTTTTTCAGTAGTAAAATATTTGTTGTGCTATCTGTGATATCGTAAAAAATAGTTAACTGTAATTTATTATGGTACCGATAATTATTCAGAAATCACGCTCATCTTTCACATACTTTGGGCCACGCCCACTGTGAGGTCACGAAGCAAAAATAATGGCACCATTTCGCTGTTTAAATAGAACACAGTTATTTTTGCGACTCTCTTTGGCTGCTGATTTTTTTTTCTGTACATACGTGCATGTAGCGTTTGAAAGGGCTGACGTTTTGCGTGTGTGTGTGTGAGTGTGTGTGTGAGTGTGTGGTCCGTGACAGCCTGTGATGTTTTGTTGCATATTACGTGTGTGGGCTTCAGTGTATGTGCATGACATTTCGTGTGTGTGTGTGTGTGTGTGTGTGTGTGTGTGTGTGTGTGTGTGTGTGTGTGTAATAAAAGCACTGCTGAGCTCTATAGATGCTGCCCTTTCCACACATATCAAGCCTCGAGCTCCGACACTCCATCACCCTCCACTGACAGCCTCCAAATTGGAATCACAGGCCCAATGTAGGAAGATATATCATTAACACACTCTCCCTCTCTCGTCCACTTTCTCGTTCCCTCTCTCTCTCTCTATCATACACGTACACACACACACATGCACACACACACACAGATAATATTTCCATGTCTTTCTCACAGCTGGATCCTGTACACACACACACACACACTTCATACATTTGGACAAACGTGTAACATGAGCGCTCAGAAACTCGTCTGGATTAGTGTCTGTGTTCCAGACTTGTGCATTATGCAGACGTTTCTAATAGACATACATTAAAGGGTTTTTTTTTTAAAGAGAGAGAAAGAGAGAGAACATCATTTAAGTTTTTCAAAAAAGTGAAAAATAGGTGAAAGCCTTAGGTAGCGTGCGGCAGCTGTGCACGGCTCGCTAATCACCGTCTCCAACTCGTCTTCCTGTCTTTCTTTCACATACACTATTTATCATTTTTAATGAAAACCCTGCATTTTTACTCCACACTTAAAACCTCTGACTTTTTATTTTTAAAGCGATAAGTGATGAGACGGTGCGCTCGGGCCCGGCTAGAAAGAAGCAGCGCGTTTCTTTTTAAGATTTAAGGTTTTTCTTTTCACCCCATCTCTCTCTCTCTCTCTCTCTGAGTCTCTCTCTCTCTCCCCTTGACATGTGTCACACGTCGGAATTCTGCTCCCGTGGGATAAGTGCCAGATTACACGCTGCCGTATTTTTATCCTCTGTACATTATATAAAAAAATCTTACAACATCAAAGAGAAGGCAGATCTCTGACTCTCTCTCTCTTTCACACACACACACACACACTCGAGCAAAAAGAGACTAGAAAGCCCAAAATACTGCTTTTAATCACAATCATCATCATCATCATCATCATCATCATCATCATCTCATTCTGGTTAATAATCATCACAGCTATAATCATGTGTGTTGATGATTTGACTCGATCTGCATGAATAAGTTAGCGTAAACCGCTGCTGGTTAGCCTCTCCACACTATTTCGCATTTTGAGTAGAAATGTTTTAGGGGCGGAGCTACGCAGGAGCATGGTCTTTGATGTCAGTAAACAATCATAATCAATATGCTAATAACTAAATGAAACTAAAGTTATGTCTGGAATACCAGAAACAGAATGTGTGATGCTGTAATGAAACATGTAATAAAATCAAGGCTAGTTAACTAGCTGGCTAGCTTCTGGGGAGGTCAGGTGACCATTTCAGTGGGCGTGAGGGTTTTTTCCCATAATACACATTCAGACCTATTCATTAATTCTGATGTCAGCAATAAGGTGTTAAAATCAAACTGGAATATTTCAAACAGCTTTTGTCATTTTAGCTTGAATTACATTCTTGAGTAATAATATTCAAACGGGATTAGTTTTCCAGACCTGCACTTGTTAAGTCATGGTTTAGGAATTTTTCTGATTGAGTCACATGGGACAAGCGATCTCGAATAGCACCCTGTGATTAATGCGAGGGGCGTTCAAGTCAAACCGGGACTTGTGAAGAAATTTCTAGTGAATAAAGGCAGAAAAGTACAGAAGCCCAGTACGGTGATGAGAAAAAAAAATATTTAAATGCATTAATGCAAAAAATTATTCAGACTCGATTCCAAGCCCAGAGTTACAGCTGAAATCATTCCACTATTCAACAGAGCATTTTCAGACAGGATTCCTGGAGAACCCCAGTGTGGTAAGGCATGAGACACAACAGGATTCCTCCAGATTTTTTGTCTCGCTCGTGTTTAGGAACTTTTTACACCACACCCGCCTGGTGATGGCAAGAAGAAGGAAAAAAAAGTCTGAAGATGGAAAACTGTACGGTTATTGTGTAAACGTGTGATTAAGCAGCGCGGCTCCAGTACGATGACGTGTAGAGGAGAACCCGACCATACTGCGTGCAGACGTCTGCGTGTTCGAGTCTCACAGGCTTCGTGATTGATCAGGTCTGTGGTTCGACTGGCTGAATTCATGCTGTGGTTTAATCCCTGAAAAGTGGCACGAGCATGGAGGGATGATATAAAAATGATTTAGCATGTCTCCGGATCTCACGCTGCTTGCCAAATAAGCCAGACAGCAGCACGCTCGTCTGAAAGCTTGTGTTTAAACTCCAGGGATAAATAATGAATCCTATTTAAACTGTGATTCTGATTTCCTGAATGAATTATACAGGATTGTCTGCACTCTTGCTGAGCTTAGGCAAAGATAGCTAATTGGTTAATGTTTCAGATTGGATTTTGTTGACTTTGGTGCACTACATCACACGCTTACACAAGCGGAACTTTAGGGTTAGTTTCACAAAATCATTCTTTGAAGCCTGAAGGTTGGATCTCTGGAAGCTTTCAACAGATTTGAATCTATCAGCTTTCCAAGGCTTCTCCCTTTATAGAAGCAAAAAGCATTTTATTGTCCACTGAACCCTTTATGGCGCTTATCCTGTACAGGGTCACCAGGGGACTCCGGGAGCTGGAGGGGGTGCCACACACACACACACACACACACACACACACACACTATGGGGAATTTGGACTTACCTATGGGGTTGTGGAAACCCACCAAGCACAGAGAAGCATGCAAACTCCACACACAGAAAGTGAAATTAGATATTTAAAAAAAATAATAATTAATTCACGGATCTTCAAAGATTATTTAGAAAGCGGTTCTACCTTGAACCTGTTCCAATAAAGGACAACCAACGAACCCTTAGGTCTTTTAAAAAAGTTCTAAACTGGTAGTTGGCGGAAAAGAAACATGCAGCGGTAACTCGGCATACAAATTGAATCCATTATCAAGGCGAGTTCTTAAGGCGGAATTTCGTATTGTGAAACTCATTGTCCCATAGGAAATAATGTAAATGCAGATAATCCGTTCCAGCCTCACAAAAATATCACCAATTTCCAACATTATAATCATATTTTTGCATTAAAAAACAATCAAAACATTTAGAAAAGACATGTACATGAAGTCAATATGAAATAAATACTCACTTAACCTTAATTACCTAAATTACTCCTCTTGGCATTTTTTCTTAAAATGCAAAAAAAAAAAAAACTCACTTTGCTTGGCTTTCTACTAACGCAAACAAGTTTTACACGGCTCCTGGACGTACACATAGCTTAGCCGGCGATCGGATCGGTCGCTCATATGCCATTAATGCTCAGTATGCCGAGTCAAATTTCCTTCAGAATTTCAAGATGAAAATTTGTGAGGCAGACGCTCGCAATGCTGAGGTTCCGCGGTGATCAAATATACTCATTTCTGTAAAAAATCATTTTAAAAGGTCACAGATTGAGTGTTTGTGTGTTTTTTTTATATATATATTTGTAAATTCCTAACTTCTCACATGATTTCATTCATTTCGAACAATTACATATAAATGATTGACACAGAAATTTGATTAATGTTGGAACTTTTTTGATCTGCATACAATCAAATGAAACTCAAGCTCATCACACTCGTTCAGTCACATTTATCCATTTTATTAAGATTATGAATTAACTTCACTGTGCAGGACGAAAAGCGAGTGAGATTAGTGCAGAATCCAACATCCTTCTTACACCCTCCTGCACTCGACTCTTATTTGCGCTACTTATTACAGTACATGTGATACACACACTTACTATACAGTATGGTACAAACTCAGAATTTTTTTCTTTCCCCATCAGTCATCAGTTTTCCAATGTCATGGACGTCTTGTCTTGTCTCTAACAAATGTACGGTGTTTTATGTTGGTCTGTACCACAAACAGCCGGAATTGAATTCTTTGTGTGTGTGTGTGTGTGTGTGTGTGTGTGTGTGTGTGTGTGTGTGTGTGTGTGTGTGTGTGTGTGTGTGTGTGTGTGTGTGTGTGCGTGTGTGTGTGTGTGTCAACATTCTTGGTGATTCTGATTCTGAAGAGAACGGCTAAGAAATCTAAAATAGAAATTATTCTGGACTTGATTTGATATTTTAAACCAGATACCAAACAGCAGATTAAAAATGTTATGTAAATGAATATGTAATTAAGCAAATCACAAATTATACTTAAACCAGGTAACAAAATGCACTTAACTTATTTGCGCCTCCGTTTGGCACCTGGCTTTGTTTTGATTTCTGACTCTAAATATGATTACAGTTATTATTTAAAATCTAAAATAATTCACCCTTGATTAATTTGACTCTCTCGACGATTTACATAAAACGTCTGTAAAGACAAATTTGTCCATTACTGGTTTGAAAATATATATGCGAATGGAAAGATCCAAACCGTGACCATTTCTTCCCCTCGAAATATTAAACCTGGAGCAGATTCTGGATTCTGCAGCCGTAAAAATGACCTGACAAACAGCAGGTGAGCTGTGAACCATCCTTAACTGTTAAGAGCCTCATTAGGACTTCCTGTGTGTGTGTGTGTGTGTGTGTGTGTGTGTGTGTGTTGGAGCAGAACCAGGCTAATGCTCTTCCTGCCCTGCTGGAAGAACAGAGAATCGATCCGGTCTTGCTTTCAGGCCCGTCTTCTGACCCGCCTCGAGTGTGTAGACGAGGCTTTAAAGGTGTGTGTGGCCGAGTCACTGTGAGCTGAAAGCTTATCCGAGAAGCCGTTCCTTATTTTATGGATTCGCTAAATGTGTTCTGTAAATGTAAAGCGTAAAGAACTTGTGTTCATGTACGCCGTCAGACCCCGAAGACGTTTCACTTCCTGTCGGAGGGTCGCCGCGGTCCACGGCGTTTCCTCTTCCTGTTTGTGGAGTTTGTTTCTGAGATTAACTTTTCTAGATCAGATCAACAGGTCGACTGATGCAACAATGAAATGAAACAGGACTTGGAGACGACTCCTTTAACAGTAAAATCAGCCCGGGTGACGGGCGCACTGTAACCATGACGACGCTCTTACCCATGCTAGCTAGCATTCGTTCTTTGAAGTTTTTGTCTTAAGCCTTGTTATCTTTCTCATAAAAGCCTACCACTTTTAGTACAGGACCTTGTGATGGCATTTGTCTCTCTGATATGCAAACGATTCCGGTTGGACATGCTGTGCCAAGTCCTTTGGCGAAGGCTGTGCTTCGCCAAGGGTTGGCTCGTTTTGTTTAAATAGATAAACAAACAAAAAATAATAATAATAAATAATAAATAATGATGCAAAACCCCAAATGAGACACGTCTAGAAATTATAAGGAAATGCGAAAGCTTAATAGCAGTTAGCATAGCGTAGTATTCAGCTAGCTGTTTGGGATGTCAGGAGGATATAAGGAAATCTTTTTGCTTTTTTAATTAGTGTATAATAATTGTATAATTGTGTAATTTAAACTGATTCAAAATGGCATGTTCAGGAAAAAAAAAAGTAAGAAGACATTTGTGAGGAGCCAACAGCACTGGAGGAGCACAAAAGGACAAGCTGAGATTGGAGTCTCAGTTCCTTCCTTCCGTCGTCATTTACACTCACGTTTATTGCTTTCGATGATCCCGGACGCGTGCGTACGATCAGAATCAGACGCCTCGTTCACATTTCAAAGATGTCCTGGTTGTGTATTCGTTTTTGGCCTCATTGTAACATGAATATATGAAGGGATGGCCGATAGCCTCGCTCTCATCCGGAGGTGATGTTCAGGTTGCGGGTCTCCAGCTGTGCCGCTCCATCAGAAATTCAGTCTTTGTAGTCGGGGAGCAGGAAGTGCGGGAAGCTATAGGGACCGGGCCGAAACGTACGGGTTCAAAGTGAGGCGAGAGGATGAGAGGAGACTGATTTTCGAAATCCTGCGTATGTCCTTGCACGTGTGCTGGAGTTAGTGCAAACAAAACAGGCTTCTGAAACGCCTCTGAGCGACGACACGGGGAGCCAACGTGCGGCTAACTGGATTACGTGAGCCAGGCGGTAGTTGACCTTTTGAGCCGATCGATGTAAAGATATCGGCCTTGATGAGCGCTGGAGCCTTGCCTGTTCCGCTCACGTCGGTAACGACCTGCTCGTCGAGTCTCTTCGGCACAGCGTGGCCGGACTTCTCCGGTACAGAGCGCCGGAGTTTAAACACGACCCTGAGCTGCGCTGTAATTAAAGGCACGCTTTCTGAACAGCGACTGTTCTTGGCTTAGAGCAGGAAGTGGTGTAGGAGCGCTTACAGCTGACCCCGGGTCCTCCGGGAGTCGCCTCAGTCGATGCTCAGCTTTACACACGGCTCCGGGAGACTAACACTCACCCGCCTGATACACTTAACCTCGCTTTACACCAACACCCAGCTCAATAACAAATCCATTTACTTTCAAGCTCTGGCATCGCAGCCTAATGAGCGAATTAGCTTGTGTGGATAGATTTGCGGTGTTTATACTTATTTGCACGTGGCACGGAAATAATTGAAAAGGTCCTGCTGTCACTGAAAGACACTTCGACTCGAGCGATTGGTGTAAATTTGATTTCCTGTCTAATGCATCTACTTTACAGCAAAATTATTATAAACTGAAACTGGAATAAAAACAGAAACGGCATTTAATTAACTACAGTGGGGGGAAAAAACGACAATAAAAAAGTAATCTCCCTAAAAGATAGAGATGTTACCTATGGAATTAAGTGAGCTCAAATAAACAATAAGAATAAAAGACAATTATAGCCATAAATTAAAAGTGACATTAACTTGAACTTAATGTCAAATTTGTTGAAAAAACGATCTAAAACAAAAAGTATGTTCCTTAATAATAAAGGAAACGTTTATTAATGAAAATTTCTCGGACATACTGTAATTGGAAAACTAAACTAAAACTAAAAGGCTTCATCACACTATGATGTTGATTAGTTTCCCAGAACAGCGCAGACGACAACAACAGGTTTTTAGTCATTTATGAAAATTTACATTGACCCTAACCCTAACCCTAACCCTTTCATTTAATTTCAAATGCAAATTTGTTTAAAAAAATGATCTAAAACGTAGAAACTCAGCTTCATCACTCCATGCTGTTGATTAGTTTCCTGGAAGAGCACAACACGGAGGGGTTTATTCCTTAATTTATTTATTTATTTTTAACGCATCAGAGTAAACAATATACAGTACATCCCGCTATTTCCGTCAAATCTTCAGTAGGTCATTTGTCCCTCTGACACAGCGAGACATTTACTACAGTACTGTCCCTGTACTGTTTTTCCACACCTCCTCCTCCTCCTCTTCCTCCTCCTCTTCCTCGTCCCTCCAGCGACAGGCCCTTTCATTTCGCCCTCCAGCTGCCGATTCCGAGCTGACGTCGTTCGACCCGATGCGTTTTCCCGCGTGAGTGAGAGGAAGCTCTGAAAGCCTTCGGGGGAACTCGTTTTTAAATGTTATTAAACAATGCGTGCAAAATAATTAACACTGCAGTAGAGATGGGGCGCGACCTCGACCTGCTTTGCTCTTGGGTCTCGCTCTGACGTCGTCTTGAGATTTTTGGGGCTCGACACGGCCACCAGTACGCCTGGATTTCTAAGAAGGATTATAAAACCCAGAGAGATGCGTTAATTAAACCCAACAACTCCGCTGGATTTTTTAATAGGAAGTACGAATTAAACTTAATTACTCCGGCTAATTGCAAACAGACACCAGCTTGACTCTTCTTCCTACCGCAAATCATCAAAAGGCACTCTGAGAAAAAAAAGAAAAAAGAAAAAGAGATAGATTTAATATAGAAGGCTCTGCCTCGTGTTAGCGTTTTAGTGGCGTTTAGAGGCGAGGCGGCGGGGTCTGAGCCTCGATAAGGAGCTGTGGTGATGACGGCCCGTAATTGCATGCATAATTGCAAATAAACAGAACACAGCATTGATTTATGCAGCGTGGAAGTCTTAGGGAAGTCGGGTCCAGAGCGGCGCATTATCATCACTCAAAACATTTCCACTGACTAGCGGAGGCTCCAAATTATGCAGTAATTACGGGGTGTCTTTATGTATAGACAATTTTGTTTATTGCTCTTCGGCGTAACGTTGCGAGGAATCGTCTGCCTCTGCATTTCATTAACGTTCCATAGATGAATGCCGTTTTTTTTTTTGTTGTTGTTGTTGTTGTTTTTCTGTCTGTAAGTTGTGGCTTCATCGCTTTGATCTTGTTAAGAGTATGAAAAGAAGCTAGCAATGGTGAGGCTTTGCGCGAGTTTCATTTCTATGAATTGAATGCGAGAAACTAGCAAAAATAAAGGATCATGCCATCGTGATCGTGTCACACTTATTTGCTTTTTTTCTTTTGTTCGAGCCCGTGGTCTGGCGAGGAAATTCCTGCTCCGTCCTCGTTACGGTCGTCCGCTCGGCAATTATCGTCTCACAATGCGCCGAGCCCGCGTCCCGGTGACATTGGGGAAGGTTGGCATCGCTGGTGTCCTCTCGGAGACACAAGACGTGCTTGAATAGCGAGCGATATTCGTGCGTGACCCCAAAAATCGGCCCGGCCTCACGTTCCCCAGACTCTCTTTTCATCCGTATCCGGGGAGGAATGTGTATTCAATGAAGAATAAAAAAAAATAGACATATTCCATTACTCAGTGTGAAAGCATTTCAGGCGCACATGCCATTAACCCGTGTGCTCAGTTAACACTTCATCTGTTGGTCAGCCCGCTGGTCGGGGCAGCATGAGAACCCATTTTAGGAGTTTTATAATGATGCTGCTGGTGATGCAGAGAGATGAGGTCCAGGGTTTGTTTATCCGCGAGTTTGGGTTCGAAAAAAATGAAAGGATGAAGACGAAGGAGGAGAGGAAGATGAAGGAAAATCACACGTGATGAAAGCACACCACCAGTGGGACGCCATTAGCCCCTCGGCTGGGTTGATGAGCCGCTTGGCTTATTAAGAGAGTCATTTTCTAGCAGTGATGTCCAGCCTGCAGCTCTGTGTGGGGATAATCAGCAGTGCCACTGTGGCCGTGGCCGAACTGTGACTTGCTGCAGACTGCTAATGAGCCTGGCCCTGACTCCGTCTCTCTCTCTCTCTCTCACTTTTACACCCTCGTTTTCTCATAATCTCAACGTTTCCATTTGCACCCGGACTCGTAACGCAGGCCCACTCACACTCCTACGTCCCTCACACGCGGCCTGACAAAAGTAACTGAACGTGAATTTCAGATATTTAAATCGTATACACATCAATAATGTAAATAACAGTATTTTAGCCATTATTATTTGTTTTTTATTTTTATTTTTTTTTAATAAACAAATGTAGGGCTCAGGATTGTGCAGTATAGAGTGACATCCTTTTTTTTAGCACAATATAGGCGATATGATAAACTGAGATTTATCTCATTTTAACCAACTATGTAAACATGACTGAGCAAAAAAAAAAAAAAAAGTGTCACAAAGGCAAAGGAAGAGCACAGATACACGTGATCACGTGTTGTTATGGTTGTTTTCAGTTGTCTCTATGACCAAAAAAATTATAATACACTCATTTTGAGAGTTCTACATTTTTGCGACATCATTCCCATATGTGGTAAAATTACAAAACCCCAAATGGACAGTTTAATTTCTGAAGCCTCTCCATTAACACACACCGGCAAGACTTCCATATAAGCACATATATACCTTTTAATTGTAATTGTTTCTGTGATAAGATTTCTGAAACGAAAATCTCAAAAACCTTAAACCCGAAAAACATCTGACTTTAAGTAAATCTCATAAACATTTCAACTCGATTTGTCAGATTTGTCTCAAACAGCCATTTATAACTGCTTAATGTGTATAATAAACACTGAAATGTCGTTTAAAATGTCATGTCTCGTAGACGGTGATCATCTTTCATCAAGCCTTCATCTTCTGCTCCATTCTCCAGTCCAGCAGGTGGCGGTACTGCAATAATCACGCAAACTCAAAAATACAACAACAAGCACAAATTTTTATTGCACAAAATGAGAACAATTAGATATTGCGCAGAAGTTGGAATTTGTTTTCAAATATATTTTCTGCAAAGGTTGTGCTATACAGTAGTTAAAGAAAAATCTGTAAGTTTATCTAAGTAAATTAAAAGACTCTATTTTAAATTGAAATCTGACCCATTAATTCCGTGATTAAGCCACAAAAAAATAGAAATAAATGCCTTACTGCTTTGATCGCGCACATGGCAACCGTCTAGCTAATTAGGCTATGCTAATATTCATCATTTTCAGGATGGATGAATTCTGGAAAATGGCCCAAATACTGTATGCTAGGAAAAAAACAGGTTTTGTCCAAAATTTTGTCTTTCAGTCTGCTGTATACCTTTAAACTTAAAATACAGGTGAAACTCGAAAAATTTAAATCACGCGAAAGTTAATTTATTTCAGTAACGTAACTTAAAAGGTGAAACTAATATACGAGAGACTCATTACATGCAAAGCAACATAGTTCAAGCCGTGATTTGTCATAATTGAGATGATTATGGCGTACAGCTCATGAAAACACCAAATCCACAATCTCAGAAAATTAGAATATTGTGAAAAGGTTCAATATTTTAGGCTCAAAGTGTCCCACTCTAATCAGCTAATTAAGCCATAACACCTGCAAAGGGTTCCTGAGCCTTTAAATGGTCTCTCAGTCTGGATCAGTAGGAAGCACAATCATGGGAAAGACTTCTGACCTGACAGTTCTGCAGAAAACCATCACTGACATCCTCCATAAGGAAGGAAAGCCTCAAAGAGTAATTGCAAATAAAGTTGGATGTTCCCAAAGTGCTGTATCAAAGCACATTGATAGAAAGTTATGTGAAAGGGAAACGTATGGAAGAAAAAGGTGCACAAGCCGCAGGGATGACCGCAGCCTGGAGAGGAGTGTCAGGAAAAGTGCTGGGGACTTTCACAAGAAGCGGACTGAGGCTGGAGTCAATGCATCAAGAGCCACCACACACTGACGGATCCTGGACACGGGCTTCAAACATCAGAAGCGTCTTACCTGGGCTAAAGAAAAAAGAACTGGTCTGTTGCTCAGTGGTCCAAAGTCCTCTTTTCTGATGAGAGCAACTTTTGCATCTCATTTGGAAACCAAGGACCCAGAGTCTGGAGGAAGAATGGAGAGGCACACACACACACACTGCAAGGTGCTTGATGTCCAGTGTGAAGTTTCCACAGTCTGTGTTGATTTGGGGATCCATGTCATCTGCTGGTTTTGGTCCACTGTGCTTGAACAACATAGCCGTCTACAAGGAGATTCTGGAGCACTTCACTCTTGGGGTTGCGGACTTCATTTTCCAGCACCTGCCCACAGTGCCAAAAGCACCAAAACCTGGTTCAGTGACCGTGGGATCACTGTGCTTGATTGGCCAGCAAACTCACCTGACATGAAACCCATAGAGAATCTGTGGCGCATTGCCAAGAGAAAGATGTGAGACATGAGAGCGAACAATGCAGAAGAGCTGAAGGCCGCTATTGAAGCATCCTGGTCTTCCAGAACACCTCAGCAGTGCCACGGGCTGAGAGCTTCCATGCCACGCCGCACTGAGGCAGTAACTGCTGCAAAAGGGGTCCAAACCAAGTACTGAGTACATATACATACTTATACTTTTCTGAGGTCTGATATTGTTCTATGTACAATCCTTGTTTTACTGATTGCATGTAATATTCTAATTAAGATTGGATGATTATGGCTCATCTCAATTATGACAAATCATGAGTCTATCTCATATATTAGTTTCACCTTTTAAGTTGAATTACGGAAATAAATGAACTTTTGCACGATATTCTAATTTTTCGAGTTTCATCTGTACATTTACATGCATCCTTTTGGAATCTTCCTGCAAAGTTTACATCGAGTATAAAGTCACGTCGACAGTCACAGTGTCAAAATATCTGTGATGAATCTGCGGCATTAAATCATCACCGCCACATTGAAGAGTACTTACACACTCTGTACCGATAAAACAGTGAGCATCGTCTCAGTCAGTGTTAGCATGAACAGTGATGAGTCAAATGCAGAGACACAGGACAACAGGACACAGGACGAGGACTAATCTGAAGGAGAACTCGTTTCCTGTCGTAAATTTATCGTTCTCCACAATGAAGAAGAAGAAGGACTCAGCAGAGGTGCGCGATAACTGAGTATGTATTACGGTGGCCGAGAAGTGCAAAACAACTTAACAAAATGAAAACAAAATAACAAATTAAAAACCACAATAACAAAACCCAAAACAAAATAAAACATTCAAAAACAAAATAACAAAACCCAAAACAAAATAAAACATTCAAAAACAAAATAACAAAACCCAAAACAAAATAAAACATTCAAAAACAAAATAACAAAACCCAAAACAAAATAAAACATTCAAAAACAAAATAACAAAACCCAAAACTAATTTGTTATTTTGTTTTGCGTTTTGTTAATTTGTTTTCGGGTTTGATATTTTGGTTTTGAATTTGTTATTTTGTTTTGGATTTTGTTAACTTGGTTTGCACCTCTCGGCCGTTTAGAAACAAACCGGAAAAGGTAGGTATAGTTTGCGAATGAAATTCTTACCGCTGATTGGACGAGACATCTGTCACTCAAGATATACAGGAAGTACTGTAGCGGCGGTAGATTCGTGTGTGTATGAATGTGCGAACATGTGCTGTCCTTATTGTGGTTTCAAATATGGCGTTCTGCCAAATTTTTGCAGTTCTGGTGGAATTTATTTTCTTTTAAAAGAGACACAGCAGTTCGCAAACTAATCTTTATACCGTGATATGTCATCAGCAGATCCAAAATCACGGCATACGAATGTCCGACACACAAGAAACAAAGTTAGAGACAYAATTTCCTACTTCCTGTTTATCTTGAGTGACAGGTGTCTCGTCCAATCAGCGGTAAGAATTTCATTCGCAAACTACACCTACCTTTTCCGGTTTGTATCTGACTGGCCGAGAAGTGCGATACAAATGAACAAAACCCAAAACAAAATAACAAATTCAAAACCAAATTAACAATTAGTTTCGGGTTTTGTTATTTTGTTTTCGAATTTGTTAATTTGGTTTTGAATTTGTTAAGTTGTTTTGCACTTCACGGCCACCGTAATATATACACTGTATGGAACTACATGCATCTGTACTTGAGTAGTTTTTTAGAAAATACTTTAAATATCTGTACTTTTACCTAACTAAATGTGTGTCTAGTGTTGCATTACCTAACCACAGTGGTGTATAGTATCTGAAGCAGGAGTGTTGCCACTTGCTGATATTTATATGCTGTATTAAACTACAGTGAGCTAATACAAGCCATGTACTTTTGAAACCTTAGATTTGAAGGTGATTACGCTATATTTTTACTCATGTACACAAGTCAGTGGAGGACTTCTACTTTTCCTTGACTAATATTTGCCCTTGGGAATCTCTATACTTTTATTCACATACTGTACAGGATTTGTGTACCTTGCCCAACTCGATAGAGGATCAGTAATACTATTATTTATCCATAAGAAGATTAGAGAAAAACATTTCAGCTTAAACTGAATAGTTTTTAGAAATACATCAAATGGAAAAAAGTCCAAATGTGCCCAAATGAAGGAACTGTTCTGTACTCTACATAATCAACACATTTCCTAAAAAGACCTGGTGACAAGAAGTTCGTCAAAATAAAGAATTTAAATTCTCCATTTGAAATGTTTATGTTTGTTTTTATTTGCTTAAAGTGATCTAGAATACCAGCACTAATCTACCAACTGACTTAAGCACTTTAGCAAACCAGATGACCAACGGAACACTTATCACACTTAAATCAATCCAAAGTGGTAACAAGACATACAGTATAAAAACCGAACCTGATAAACTGTTTCACAAGGAAACACAAACTGCACATTTCTACATGATGATGAACATTGAGGTTTCACGCAGCGTAGGCTCAGTGCTAGCTCTATAACGCTAGCGCTGGGATTTTTCAGGTCCGCTCCAGGCCACTGTCTGCACCACAGATAACGCTGGTGTCTCCGCTGGCTTCCTCTGCATGGCGGCTGCTAGAAATGCGCTCTTTACTCTGACACGCTGATCGATAGCTTCACTGGACTGCCGCCCCCTGGAGAGCTGCAGGATTCTGTGGCTACGAGCGCGCGGGTCTCATATTCTCTAAGCACTTGAGAAACTCTCAACTCAGTTTCAGATTATGAAAATATATTCATGTTAAAAAAAAATATATTTTAAAAAAAACCCTTGACCAGGGAAGTTAATTTGTTTTAATATAGTGAAGTGGTTACAAGATTCTAAAGTTGCAGTAGAGACATTCAAGATCTTGCTAAAAACAACTAGCAAAGGATGTTATGCTAATATTCCAAAGTTGTTTAGCTCTAGATGAATACATGTCATTGGGAATAGGGATTTCTTTTTAAGCAACTTTCGATCATTTTCCATCAAATATTTAATTATGTCAGCATTGTCGTGGCGCCCCCTGGTGGCCCGGAGGTCCCTAAGCGAAACTGCAACTGCTGGTAATGCCTTTAAATAGAAACAGTCTTGACGGCCAGCCTCTTGACTATCAACGTCATTCAACAGTCAGCTGAAGAGCGTAAAGAAAGAGATAAAAAGAAACTGCAATTAACCAGAAGATATCCTTTCATTCTGTAGAGATCTGTATAAGAACACACTTGTGCTGCGTTGAAATGGTCATGAGCAGAGAACATCACATCTCTATTAACTACACTGTTTTTTTTTCTTTTGTTTGTTTGTTTGCCAGTGATAAAGAAATAAACATGGCTGCTCCAGATCTGGGAATGAGCAGAGCGGTCACAAGAAAGAACAAAACAAAAATGTATACACACGCACACAGAGAGAGAGAGAGAGAGCACTCGAGTGCAAAAATCATATCCTGCCACGCGCTCGGGATTCCTCCTGGGCTCCTGCAAATGAAACCTTACACCAGCATGATGAGGGATGGAGCCGCCCCGACGTCTCCGAGCCCTGCTGCGGAGGCATCGCCGTCCTCTCCAGCCTCTCCCACGTGCAGCGCACCTTCCCTTAGATTGATGCACTTGATCTGCATAATGAGGAGAGCAATCCCGAGCAATCGCTTGATCTAAAGATATTTTCCACTCTGACAGAATAAAATCATTTACAAGGACACGCGTATGGAGTATAATGCAAGGATCAAAGCCGAAGCAGAGAGCCGAAGTAATGTCAATACACAAGCCGTGTTTTCAGATAGATTTCAGGCTTCCTGTTTAGCTTAAGAGCATTTTCTTTTTTTTTTGTCGTCGTTTGATTCATTGCTTTGCTTTGAAAGTGACAGAGACTAATAGTCACCCCGAAGACGAGAGTCATGTACAAAATAAAAAAAAGAAAGAGAGAGAGCGAGAGAGGAGAACTGATGAAAGCAGATACACAAGATGATCCTTTTCATTCGGCCGGACTCGGGTTCACTTCCACCGCTTTTGAACAAAACGGTGTGCGCGTCTGAGTGCCATTTGCCATGCATGATGCTTTATGTTAATTATACTTGTAAGTACAGTGGTATCTAGGTATACAGATTTTTTAATCCGTCCCGGGGCGAGTTGTAAAATGCATTTTCCACCCAATAATATCACCAATATTACTAATTTCCAACACTATAATCATATTTTTGCATATATATAAAAAAAAATCTAAACATTTAGAAGAGACATATAAATGAAGTAAAATATAAAATAAATAGACATTAAACATCACTTATCACAAAAAGAAAAAAAAAACATTAAAAAATCTGCAAATCAGACAGTTATATTAGGCTTTTAATGTTTTCACAGTAGGCGAAGAAAAATGGTGCTGTAGTGGTGAGCACTGTCACCTTGCACCTCCAGGATCCAGACTCGATTCCCGTCTCTGTGTGCATGTTGAGTTTGCTTGGTGGGTTTCCTCCGGGTACTCCGGTTTCCTCCCACAGTCTAAAGATGTAGGATAGGTTAACTGGCATTCACAAATTGCCCGTAGTGTGTGAGTGTGTGTATCTGTGTGTGTGCCCTGCGGTAGATTGGCACCTTGTCCAGGGTGTACCCCGCCTTGTGCCCTAACCCTCCTGGCATAGACTCCAGGCCCCCGTGACCCTGAATACAGGATAAAGCGCTATAGACGATGAGTGAGTGAGTGTTTTCACAGTGACCAGGGACACCTGGCAGACTTTCCTCATAACTATAGAAAAAAATCTTTCATGGATCTTATAGTTTTCTTCAAGTAACAAGATAATTTCAAGACGAATGTTGAGGGAATTACTGTGTACAGCTGCTATAACATAAACAAGAACAGGAACTTACTTGTTTTGTGGATGCGATAAAAATAAAATCATCTTTTGTTCCTTAAATATACTGTAACATAACCAAACACTTTATTCCTTGCTCAATGAATACAGAAATGCTGGATAATGCTGGACAAGCTTAATTTAAGGATAAAAATTTAAGGGGGAACGTCACAGAAGAAATGCAGTCATAAAAAAAGAAAATTATGATTGGAGATCACTTAAAGACTTGGTGAAGTTGCATGGTGCAAAATGTCCAGCAGAAACCAGAGCTTTGTTTAATAGTGAAAGTAAACTGATGTTCTTATGGATAAACATATGCGTGCATAAGGAAACCACTTGTCAGTGAGACTCATCAGGAAAAAGGCTTCATAAAGACTGGACTTTGGAGCGATGGAAAAAGGTCATGTGACCTGATGAGTCCAGACTGAGTCTATTCCAGAGTGATGGGCGTGTCAGGGTGAGAAGGGAAGCGCTGTAATGAAGCGATGCTCCCATCATGCATAGTGTCCACTGTACAAGCCTCTGGAGACAGTGTTATGATCTGGGGTCGCTTCAGTCACTCAGGTCGAGACTCAGCAACGTCATGTGGAGTTAAAATGAAGTCACATGACCACCTGAATGTACTGAATCACCAGCACATCACATCTATGGGTTTTTTTTTTTTTTCTCAGATTATGAAAGAGTGAGGAATCAATTCACACATGAACTGGACACCACGAGGGGGCGAAGTGTGTAATTTTTAAAAAAAAAAAATTATTTTTTGCCAGACAATGTATTCATGTTTTATTATGCGTAATATTAGCGTTGTGTATTTACGTCCGGGCTTAAAGGCTTTACGCTGTCCTGCGGGTGCTGCCGTCTTTATAGACAAATCTCTCATTTAAAAGTTGGATTAGAAGCTGAAAGCAAGCAGGTAATAAGGTCCGGACAGATTTACATTCTTTATCCTTTGTTATATGGAAATAATTAGGATTACACTGTAATACGCCATCAGAAACGCAAAAGGTTGAAAACACACGTGCAGCTACTTCCTAGGAGGTTGAGAACCTTCAGACAAACCCTTAGAGAACCCAAGTACTGATAAATAAAAGTCCTGACAGGTTCATGACAAGGTCTTATGGAGAAAATGAGGAATGCTTGGCCACATACTCTTATCCACGCACTTACAGTTTACTTAAAGTTCACACCTTACACAAAGCCTTTCTGTTGTTTCTACTGTATATACAACTTTCAAGGAAAATGTTCCCACAAAAGATGCATCAAAAAAAAAAAAAAAGGGGGGCCGATTATGCACTGATTTCATTTTTACATCCAGATGAGTCAGAAGGACCAGGGTTAAAGTTTACACTATGTGTAATCATCTCCAGAGCTTTCACTCCATCCAAAAAACGAGCACTGCTTGATTTGATATTAAACCTAAGAGACAACAAATTATATACATACTTTTTTTTTTTTAACCCTCTTTAACTCAGGCTACGACAGGAAAACTAATATTTGCTGACATTTCCAGGGCACGTTAAGTTGCACAATGCTATGGAAACGCATATTAGCATACGTCACGAGTTATAAAGATATGCAAATGAGCTGCCATAATTAAAGAGAAAAACCGTAATCTTCTGCGAGTTCCTAAGCAGCTCTGTCAGGAGGGAATTAGCGAAACACAAGCACTGAAGTTGAACATTTTTTTTTTCCTGAATTTCAAACACGGTCTATTAATGGAATATGCATTAATTAACTGCTTAAAGCTCGACTGTGTCGTCTCGAATTCTTTAAGGAAAATATAGAAGACTGGCTTGATTTGTAAACACAAAGTCACGGTTGTGATGATTCCTGAACTAATGTCCGAGTCTAAATGGATAAGCTGTCAGTCATTAGAGCCTGATGCTGACGGGAGAATGGAAGCGTGCTGGCTCCTGAGCAGACACACCTCGCCCGTCTCCGCAAGTCACTCAAGAGCCTTCAAACCTGCTTATATTGTGCTTTCTTCAATTTACTGTCATCTGGGCTGACGCCGCTCACAGCTGAGCCCCTCTCTTAATCTCTCGCTCTCTTTCTTTCTTTCCTCCTTCGCACTGCTTCGTTTTTTATTGCATCTCGTCATTCTTCGCTCATGCATTTACGCGGTGTTTTCCCAACACGAATCCTACAAATGGTCACCGATGTAATGGATGCTTAAGGGGGAAAACAAAACGCATACAAAGTCATACTTAAATCCTTACATAAACCACAAGCTTTAATGGACAGATTTGTGACATTACGACCGTCACTTCATATCGAAAACTCTCCTTAAACCATAAGAAAAGAATCGACACCCATAATCATAACCTTCATAACATTTGCTCTTAACAGAATCTGAGCTGCCACAGAGACCAGAGCTGATATTTTAAAAGCTAATTAAGCTATATTATTATTATTAGTAGTAGTAGAATTAGAAAGCAGGATTGTACCATAATCGTAAAATTTACCGCATGCTGTATAATGTGTGCAAATCTGATGTGTACAGTATGTGATGCATGTACTGTATGTATGCATGCACTTGCATATTTGCTTTTTTTCAAGTGTGTGTGTGTGTGTGTGTGTACATGTCTGCATCTTGCTGAACATGTGTATCTGCATGAGCTGGAAGCCATGCAGTGAACAGAGGTTTTACAGATTTGAGGCTTGGCCAAGAACCTCCTTGTGAATTCAGACATGAAATGGCTCCAGCCTGCTCCCTGTGGTCGGCTGTGGCTTGAGGCTGCGCGAGGCCTGAACTCTGTAATTGCCTCTTTCAGCTAAGATATTCAACATTTCTGGAACGCTTCATCTGTTTATCAGAGTTTCCAACCCCAGGCCTGCTTTCCTCCAATGATGCCTTGTTACCTTCAAGACCATGTTAGCATGGAAGTCTTGCTGGCTACAGCGGACCGTTTTGTTTGGTTTTTTTTTTGGTTTTTTTAAATGCACCACAGATGTTTGATTACAGCCAATTTCTTATCGTACAGTAAACACTTTCATTTAATGGTAAATGCCTCATGTCTTCGCTTGGGGCGGAGAAACGTAAAGACTAAGGCTCTGCACTAGCAACCAGAAGGTTGTCAGTTTAAATCCTACTATAAACAAATAAATAAATAAATGAATAGCTCAGCCATAAGCTTCACTTGGATTCCATATTATCTGTAGTGTCATTTAGATGAGAGCGTTTGCCACATAAATGAATAAATGAATAAATTATCGTCCTTCACACGTAAGTGCAGTATTCGACACCATTTGCTATTGTATGCTAAAGGACATCCTTGAGAACACGGATGGTTTAAAGAGACAGGTGTGTGCCGTCCCCACTTTATCAGTGTTCATGCTGATCTTTCTGCAAGTCTAAAGAGCATCAAACAGACTTTAATACAATATGGTGCTCTCCATGTTTTCCGGTTTGAGTCCCTGAAGTATGATATCACCCTAAAAGAGCAATATGGTATTCTACAAGGTTCTTGTTTAAGTCCTATAAAAGGGTTATATTAGTATTCCACAAGGTTCTGATTTAAGCCCCTTCTAGACTGCAATAAGGTGTTCTACAAGGTTCTGGTTTACCGCCACTTAAACAATAAGGTGCTCTACAAAGTTCTGGTGTAAACGTACTTACAATAAGGTATTCTACAGCTACAAATAGATATCATTTTTTATTATTGTTTTTTTTTTTAAGTTTACATGTTGACAGGCAGCGCAGCATCCTTTGTGGTTTAAGCAAATTATTTGCTGAGTTTGTTTAGCGTTTTAACAAAATTTGACATAAAATGTATTCAGTCAAGATAGTTATAAACTGCGATACTGAAAGAATCTCAATACAAATCGAATCAGCACCAGGGTATCGTGAAATCATATCGGGGGATCTCAAGAAAGTCTAATCTCTACTCAGGAGTGAAATATTGTGCTATACAAGGTTCTGGTTTACTGTAAGTGCACTTAATAAACAATAAGGTGTTCTATACACTTGTGGTTTAGGTCCCTATAGAGGGATGTATGGTGTTTTCCAAGACTCTGGTTTAAAGCAAAAGGTACTGAGTTAATTAAATGAACAATATGGTGTTCCACAAGGTTCGGGTTTAGGCCCACTTAACGAATAATAGGTTGTTTTATATGGTTCTTCTTTATGCACATGAAATGAGCAATAAGGTTCTTCCACAAGGTACTGGTTTAGACCCTCTAAAGAATACAATATGATCTTCTACAAGTTTCTGCCTTAAACCCCTACAGAGGGCAATAAGGCCTTCTACGAGGTTCTGGTTTAAGACCACTAAAAATACAGTATGACATTTCTTCTTGTTCTGTTTTGGGTCTGGCTTACTCTTCAGTTCCAGAAGCTACACTTACTGTAAGGAACTTAGTGTCAAGCTAGACACTTTTTTATTTTTAAATCAATCCCAGTAACAATTTCACATAATGTCAAGCTTGTAGCCCAGATTAGCCAAACTCCAATCTCAGCCTTTATCTGGCTCGATTGGTGACAGTGTTTATGTATTTATTTATGCAATAATTTCCATAAACTGGTTTAATCATACCTTAATCAAAGCGTGCCAAAGAGCGGCCTTCAGACGAGGAATATTTGAGCTTTTCTCATTAACTCTGCATGAGCAGCGTGGTGGTGGTGGTGGGGGTGCCGAAAAGAAATGAAATGGAACATTTTTAATTATGATAGGTTTGATCTCAGCAAACATGCATCTTCTGGAATTAGACGGAGCAATTAAAATGTAATTTATGTCCTTTTCAGCACACTCCGAGTGTTAATTTAAGGCTCGGCTTCCGTGGGCTGTTTGCACCAGCACAGCTTTATGGGAACTAATTAGTGGCGGTTACCCAAGACTGCTAGCTATCCAAACAAGCTAAACGATGTAGGCCAATAAACATGTTATGATGTGTTCAAGTCAGGCTCTAAACATGGATCTCTAAAACAACCCGTCTCGGAGGTTAACTTTTATTGCGTTATTGTTGTTCTTTTCTTTTCCTGTCTTTCATTATGACATTTTAGGTTTTAAATTATGCGTAGACAGTCTTTTCTCCTTCTTTTTCTGTCTTTCTGCTTCTTGTTTTTTTTTTTTCATACAAGTCTATATGTGTATGTGCAAAAAATGGATGATCTTAAGAAAGATGAATAACAACAAAAAAAAAGAGAGCGAGAGAGAGAGAGGAAATTCTTCATCTTGGAAACCAAGTTCTGTGTAATTATCTACATGCACTGGATCGGGTTTCTCTTTAAAAAGCAACCAATTATCATAATGCGTGCGGTTGAAAACAAAATCCAGCAGACGAGATGGATTTTTCTTATAAACACAAACACTTAACCGGCGGCGAACGGAACGGTTGCAGTGTATTATTGGAAAGCCTGGTGAGCTTTGGCAATGTTAAGTATTAGAATTATAGACATGTCAAGGGTTTAATATGGTAATATATGCGTGTCTAAATGCAAAATTAGACACTGTAAAACTTTTATGGTGGTTTTCACCAAACGTCTCAGAGACATGACGGTTGAAAGCTTAACCAGTTGACAGCTTGACCGAGTCCCGCTATTCAGGAGCGCTGTAGGGTGTTTGGTTTGGGATTGATGAATCCAGAAAACACCAAAGTGTCTTCACGGGCAAACGTTTCAAGAAATAATACTGAGACGCCGCTGTAAGAGATGTAGAGAATTCTGAGTTCTTGGACTTTACACTCGAACTCTGTGAATGTAAACATGTAAAAAAAAAAAAAAAGTTCCAGGATTTGCACATGTTGTAATGTGTGTGTCTGTTTGAGCCGATGATTCGCTCGTATAAGAGACGCAATAATTCAGCGGTGCGCTCGGTCAGACCCGAGTCGTGCTTTAAACCATGTGTGCATGTGTTGTGGCATTGAAAATGTAAAACATCCAGCTGTGGTCAGGAGATGGGACTCACACAGGGAGCAGGAAGTGTGCTTTTCATTGTGCAACAGTGCAACCTGGTGGAGAGACGCTGAAATGCAGGTTCTGTTATAGGGGAACCAGTTTCCCCAAAGCAGGTTCAGAGATAGAGAGAGAGAGAGAGAGAGAGAGAGAGAGCACTGTGTCGCTTGCGCTACCATTTAATGGGACCTTTATTTCTAAAAGTGTACATCCCAAGTTGTACATTTTATGTAAAACATATTTAAAATGGATATTATAATTTTGATTATTAGTATTAATAGTAGTATTCATAGTAGTAGTAGAGATAGATATTGTGTAGTGGATCTTCATGTTCATTTTTTGATCTGTTTGTTCATTTATTATATTTTTTCCTTAATAAAAAATTAAAAATAATACAAAAATTTATAACTACAACAAAACTGATTCAGTTATGTATCGGTTATGTTATGTATTTGTGGCCCAACTGATGTATCACCACACTGATTCCAAAAGATTTTTTTTAGAAACATTTTTTTATGTGTATATGTTTGTATCTGAGATAGAAATTACTCTGTGGATAATTGCTCTAATGGCATTACTCTAAAAATGCTTTGACATTGCTCTGTAATCCTCCAGGTGATGAGTTCTAGCCCATTCACACAGCATGTACTGTAAAACATCCAGCTAAGTAAAAAGTATGTTTCCGAATGTAACAGAATCGCAATACAAAGTGTATCGGCAGCTGGGTATCGTGATAATATCGTATTGGAGGCGCCGTGGTGATGTAGTGGTTAGCGCTGTTGCCTTGTACCTCCAGGGTCGATTCCCGCCTCGGGGTCTGTGAGTCTGCATGTTCTCTCTGTGCTTGGTGGGTTTCCTCTGGGTTCTCCGGTTTCCTCACACAGTCTAAGACATGCAGATTAGGCGAACTGCCCATCTTGTACCCCACTAGGTCGCCTGGGATCGGCTCCAGGCCGTCTGTGACCCTGTATACAGGATAAAGTGGTATAGACGATGAGTGAGTGAGTGAGTGAGTGAGTGAGTCGTCCCAGGAGAGAATGCCATATGTAGTAATAATGAGTATATTATTATTATTATTATTATTATTATTATTACTATTATTATATTATATTATTATAGGAAAAGTATGAATCATAGTGTTGCAGTTATGGGTCATGTTCACTTATCTCACATTGAAATGCATCAAAGCAGGAATGCAGGTATATATATATTTATTTATTTATTTATTTATTAGAGGTTTATTTATCAGTAGTTTAGGTGCATTAAGAATGTTTTCTGTAATTTTTTCTCATTTTTAGTTCTTTCTTCCCTTCTTTTTGTCATTAATTTGTTTTTAATATAACGAGCGTTCTCACTGGAAAAAATAATTTCTTTGCATTTCTAATCACAATTCTTATCCATTACTGCATCCATCCATGTTTTTAATGTACCTGGTTTTAAATTAAAGTATTTTCAGGAATGTCTAGCAAAAGGCTGAGGCTCAGTACACTAGTGTGTCTAACCAAGACGAGATATCTGAACTGGCTTTATCCAGAGAACACATTCTTCATAATAAACCCTCTAGACGTGGCAGATTTCCCAGGATTTTCAGCATCACCACTAGAAATCTTCATCACATGATGACTTAACCCGTGCAAAATCACTCCTGATATTCACTCTGGTCATTACCGGCGAACCTGAACGTGGCTTTAACGTACTGTACTGTATCTCCACTTCTCCACATTGGTATATGTAGATGTTCTTAAAGGTTAAAGCTACGTTTCTTCAGGGTTTGTTTCCTATCCCGCCATGATGTAGAGCGGTACAGAAGCGATCAGGCCAAACAAGCACGCGAGCTCGGCACGAGGCGTACGAAGCATTTCAATCACGCAGCCGGCTGAATTTTCTCCCAGAGCAGAGGTTAATAGCATGAACTGCCCTTCGGAGTGTGGTGTGAGAGCGCCTCCGCTGTGGCCGGAGATCTGTTTCATATGTCACCAGCTGCCTCGTGTTATCCAAGCGGACGCCTCGTAATCCACGACGAGGACAGGCTGGTCATGATATCGCAGGATTCCTCCGTGCCTCGGACGGCTTTGTGTCGTTTTTCGTCTATACGTTCGACCCCGTGTGAGTGGAACACCCTGGAGCTCTTCACGCCGGCTCATTCTCACGCAAGCTACAATAAAAGTGGATAAAAAACGACTCAAAGGCAAAAGATGGCGGCGTAACGGCCCTATAACGCCGGGATGTCGCGGAAGACTTGGCGATTTAGACGCAGTATGAGTGCGAAAATCATAAAAAGCTGCCAAGCCATGAAGTGTGACCTAATATGAACAATATGCTTCATGATAATTGCATTTATTAGCAGCTCAGCCAGACACTGTGGTAATTACATATAGTTACAGTCTGCATCCACATATTTTTGATTTATGTATTTTCGCGCTTGCTGACAGATAAATAAGAAAAAATGTTGTATTAAACAGCAATAAATATGAATTATTTCGCAATCTGCCCGGAAATAATATTGTAATGTGTGAGGCGCCGGCCTGAACCCGTGTGCCTCTATTTCAGCACAATGTGATGCTGCGCCTCTGAAGGAGCTCTTGATCAAAGCGTGGACGTTTCACCCCGGCCGCGCACCTGCTCTCGCGCAACAAGTCTCATTTTCTTTAAATTATTTTGATCATTTTTAGCCTTGCTCTATTCTGAATTATTCTGTGGACTGAATTTATTTGCCTGTGTGTAAAGCGGGGCCCTCAGTCAGAGGACACACGCCAGGCCAAGACGGATCTGGACGAGCACACGGAAACGAGTTGGATATTTCTTTATATTTCTCAATTAAAGCTGCAAATCCTAGTTATGTGATTCGATTCAATTGTGAGTGTATTGGCTGAATTGTCTTAAGCACCGATACATCTTACATTTTGAAGCTGTAAAAAACGAAAGGTATTTAATAAACGCTGAAATACCGAGTATGGTGGTGTAGCGGGTAGCACAGTCGCGCTGATCCTCCAGGGGCAAGGGTTCGATTCCCGCCTCAGGTCTGTGAGTGGGTGTGTGTGCATGTTCTCCCTGTGCTCGGTGGGTTTACTCCATGTACTCTGGTTTCCTCTAACAGTCCAAACACAAACTGTACGTTGTGTGTGTGTGTGTGTGTGTGTGTGTGCAGGGTGTCAGCCCTGCCTTGCGCCTCAAATCTCCTGGGATAGGCTTCAGGACTCAGGATGAGTGGTATAGAAGAAGAGTGAATGAATAAAACAAAGACTACGATAATCATCTTTATCTGCTAGGCGTCTGCTCCACACTCCAGTAGGGGGCGGTAATGCAGCAATGGCTCATAACGGTATTCAAAGGACAAGTATTGTACAAAAACGACAAGTAGCTTCAAAAATATGGATTTGGTTTGTATTTTCTGCAAAATCCGTGTCATATTCTAGAGTAACTTGTTCATTTTGCCTAATTTAATGTTAGTATGTTTACATTTTTTAAATGTAAATTGATTTTGAATTGGAAAATTGTCCCACTGAGCCGTACAAATTGAATGAAACTTCAAATGATCAATTAAAATGGATTCAAAAGTTTACCTTTTTATACTCAATGCAAAACTGACAATAATGGACTCCAGTGCTGCACAATTAATCACATAATCACTACAGCACGGACCTGTGCAATTATTTAATCGCAAAAAATATATATAATAGGTAATACATGCACAGTTTGGAATTTATCAAGAGTTTTTACATCAATTCTACGTATTTGTTTATTATTTATTATCATTTTTAGGTGATAAATAAATATTGGCACACATCCTCTTAATGGGATCATTTTATTTTTATCGTTATTTGCTGTTAGCCTCATTAAATACGTTTGGATACAAAAAGGTATATTTAATAGTTACAGATTAAGATTTAAGTCATAGTTTAAGTCGAATGTGTCAAAATAATCGCAATGTGATAAAAAAAATAATAATAAAAATAATAAATCATGCAGCCATAATACGCACATGACATTAACAACTGACCCAGGATCAGGTATTGGTCATACAGTATATGACCAATATATTTTTTATATTTTAAAATATATTTTTTTATTTAAAAAAAAAAAAACCCTGAGCAGTGACTGAGAGGTGTGACAAAGCGGAGCTACTGTGAGCACGCTGACGTTGATTATTTTCCTCTAACGGCATGGCATGGAGTTCTCATCCCCCAGATGATTTCATCTTTAATTAAAGAACGACTCCATAAAATATAAACAAATAAATAATAATTTGTCATTTTTAAGTAAGAGAAATGATTAAATACGGTACTAGTTATTAATAAATGTAATTTAAAAATGATTTAGGCTGTAAATTGTGGTACTTTTTAAATCATCCTCTAAAACATGGTGCTATTTTTTATTTTATTTTTTTATTGGTATTTTATTTCAATTATAACTTTAGAAAAATCATTAGTATTTTATGAATGATCAAACAATTAAAATGTTATAATATTCTGTTAATTTAACATAAATACATTTTTAAAGTAAACACAATGGTTTGTTTAGCATCATTTGGAAAAAAGTGATGGGACAAAACATATTTTGCATAGAATAATCCAAATTTGTCCATAATTTTTTTTTTTTATTATTTTACATTTATTTATCTTATCTTGACAGACTATTACACTTAATTCAGTTACACTGTATAAACCGCAAATATCTCAACCCTTCAAAGTCACGCTCTCTCTCTCTCTCAGGTCCTCCATGTTCTGTCAAACCTCATTTGAAACTTTCCTCCAGAACTCCGTCGCTGTCTCCTCGTTACCCGTTACTTCCTGCATGTCCTTGTTACACTCGTCTCATCGTCACCTGATGTCGCCGTCTAATTACCGCCTGAGGAGGCGCCGCACGGCCTCTGGGCCCGCCGCTGCTCCTCGTGTCTGCAGTCTGAAGAGCCCGAGGTTTGATGAAGAGCACTCACACCTCGCTTGCTGCTGCTGCTGGGTCCTTATTTAGCCGGCGGTTAACGAGGAAGCATCAGAAACACTAATCATGGCTTCCTGTGTGATGCACGATGGGCTGGTGGTGTAGGAAGTGGAAGGGTGTGATGTTGAACAGAGCTTATGAGCGTAGCGTTTTCAGTAGTGGTGTAACTGACCGATGTTGACCCCTGAACTACGGATAAATTGCAAAGTTTATTAACCATCAGGGTGTGAAACAAAATGCCACTGTATGGTGCTACTGTATATTCGAGCCCGTTCCTGAGTGAAAATGATCATTTGTGTGCATGCAAAAAAAAAAAAAAAAAAAATTTCACTCAATCAAACTCTCTCGCACATCTTTGCTTTATGTTCACCCAGGTTGCCAAATTACACTAACAGAATCCCCCTATGCAGTGCGGCAAACCCTCTCAGTCTCACGAAGAACAGGGCAAATAACACTAGACTAGACCACAATTACTAAGATAATACAAAGTATTATTATTATTATTATTATTATTATTATTATTATTATTATTATTATTATTTAAACCTTGATATCTTGAATGGTGTTTTCCTTTAAGATAATGATTTTTTTTTTCTTCAAGTAAGTTCCTATTATCACTGACTCTATATCAGCTATAAACAGTACCTTTTAATTTAAAACACAATTGGAGGAACAAATGCAGTTTGGCAAGTTACAGAGAAACTGCACAGTGTAAACTCCTCAGTGCTGAAAACCTCCGAATGCGCTACTGTCTCAATGTAAACAAACACCTGCAGCAATAGATATTAATGAGAAAAGATAAAGTGAATATTTTGACTGGGATTAGTTCATATTTTCACTTTGGCTGAAATAACAGCGCTGAAGTGGTAGAAGTGAATTTTAACACGCTGGAGTGGTTTTAAGACAAAACTTCATCTTTATCTGATCGACTTTTTCCATTTCTCATCTGTGATTCTCTCTCCGATTACCGAACAGGGAGTGTATTTGTCTGAGCACCAAAGAAGTACAACTTAGTGTAAACAAGGCGTCAGATACTCAACCTTACAGAATGTGATTTCTGTCTATTAATAAGTGAGACAGAGAGTTCTGCTGTACAGAGAGACACACAGACATGGACGTGGACTTCAACCTCAAATAATAATAATAATAATAATCATAATAATAATAATATCACTCATTACATTAAAGGTCAGCAGATTATTATTAGCTTTAACCTTTTAATTGTTTCTACAAACTTAAATGCTTTAGCGATGGTGTTACATGTAATAATGTAATGTAAGGATGTATGTATAATCCTTATAAGAAATGAAATAAGAGGGTGTGAGCGTGCCTATGGTATACATGGGACGATCTTCCTTTTTGGAAATAAGCTGGAGTTATTAATTAGGGAACCAAAAAATAAACAAACAAAGCTCCGCCTTCTCCTCGAGGCCGGACGGAGCTCTGAAAACTAAAATCTAAAAATAAACTCTCCTCCTCACTGGACGAGTCAAGCCTCCCTCTAAGGGCGTATGTATTATTTATATCTGTGTGCGTTCACACTGATTGCCTTTATGGCGCCATCGCCTGGCAACCGCACGTCTAGATGTCTGTTGAGAACTGTGCGGCGTGGCCCTGCTACCCTGAGCCCTTCTGGGGAGTTTCCAAGCTGAAAAGAGCTTTTAAGATTATTTTTTTTTTGTAATACGTCAACACAGTGGGCTTTATTTATTAATTTCAGGAAAAACAAATATATTCACTGATAAACTGAAGGCAGAAAGATTTACCCTGAAACATGGTGGTCATAAAAACATAAATCCTACAAATTCATGAGAAATGTTCTACGAGCGTTCCTGAGCTTCACTGATGAAACCGTGAATTATTCAGCTTCTGGTGAGGAGCTACAGCGATTTTATACAAGAACGTTCCGGAGCATTTTACTCTTCCTATACTGCCGTTTTTTATTTATTGAAGAAAATATGCTCTCCATCATGTATTATTAAATTTAACGTAGTGGACTTTCCTCAAAAATCCAGTTAACTTCCGATCTCACTTACATTACAGCAGCTATAAACACCAGCATCACAACGGAGCTTGTTACATTCTGACCAATTAGAAGCAAGAATTCAACATCATGCTGTAGAATTAAGAAATGTTGATCTTCCGTGACACAAAAGAAATGACTGACCAACGAAACGGCGAGGTGCCTGCGGTGAAGTGACGGAAGGGAAAAGGAACGAGAAGTGACGGCACGTGTGCAGGAGTGTATCTGCGTGAATATGAAAGAGAGAAGATGGCGAGATTAGAACGGATGGCACGACACTGTCCTGTCAGGACCGAATCCGTCACTGTCACACAGGAGGTGGAGTGGAGTGTTAGTGGAGCTCAATTTCACTCCCCGGGGCCTCGCCGTCCTCCCCGGGGTCCTCGCACGGAGACACAGATGCATCGCTGCGACTGAACCGTGGCGGAACCGTCGCTGTCCATCCAAACCCGGTGGGACGATTCATACCGCAACTTCACATCCAGCCTCAGCTCGGGTCACGCGCTCTCTCCAGTATAATCTCCCAACTAGAACTGAGAACATTTAGCGAAAAAGTCTTACTCATCAGATCTGACAGTTTCTACAGTGTTCAAGTCTACGGAGATCTACAGGGACATGCACATCAATCTGTCCATTGTCTAATTATAATTTATTGTTGCTTTGTTGTTGTTGTTGTTGTTGTTGTTTTCCTCAAAAGACTGTCTTGGACATTAATCTATGAGACGCATATTCAACCAATCACGGTGAGCGTACAGTATTATGCAAGTGAGTCAGCCCCTGTCGACATAAACAAACAGATAACAAAGTTATCTGGCAAAACATTTCCCTTTATCATACATAACGTACATATCCTGGATGCAGCTGTGTCTAATGTGTAGCAGATATGATCAAATCAAGTATATACGTTTAACAGAGATTTCAGAGGGAAAAAATAATCGCATATTGTGATTTGTTTTTGGGGCCACACTGACCCCAAAATGTTTTTTTGTTTTTTTTTTTTAATAAAATTGAAATTTATATAGCTATGTTTTATTGGAAGTTGCAAAAATGTTGCTGTTCCTCTACGATCCTACAGGTGGCGCACTTCAAACTATTCACGCAGCACACAATCCTGTGTGGTAGGAGCAAAGTTTGTTTAGAATTGTTACAAAATCTAAAAAATATTATATACAGTACGTGTATACACACACACACACACACACACACACACACACACACACAAAATATTAATAATAATCAGAATACTCGGCATGTGAATTTAATCCACTGACGCAAATAAATTTTGAACGGCTCCCAGACGTACGTGCGACATAGCCGGCGTTCGGTAGGGCTAGGTCATGTGCCTTTCTTGCAAAATTTCAGTTCTTAGTCCCAAGCCAGGCTAAAAATGGGAGGGGTGTGTCAGGGAGGGCATCTGGTGCCAAGAACCTGTGCCAAGGTAAATGTGTGCATTGGACAATCTTCTGTGGCAGCCTTTTAACGGGAGCAGAATTTTTCCAAACGTCCAGCAAAAACGCTTTACATTTCAGAGAGTCAGCTTTAGGACAGAGGAATTCACATGTAGCATGACAAGCAGCGTTTATGTCTTATAAAATAGAAAAAGGTTTTTAAAAAAAAAGTTTCTATAATGTCATAGAGTCATTGGGAACAAGAACTAACCAGGGCTGCTTGATTGCAGCTAAAAAATATATTCATGATCATTTATTTTGATCAATACCTTTTAAAATAAAACTGGACATTCAGTATAGTAGTTTATGTCTAATGCAAGTCTTATGCAAAAAATATATATATTAAAAAACAAAAAACAAAACAAAAGACAGAGATCAATGCTACTGAATGACCGAGTGAGTTTGGGCTTTGGCACACTGATGTAAAGTCAGTCACACAATTATTCAATTATTGTGTTTTTATAATCAGAAGAAGCCACAATCATAACAGAAAATAAAATGCGGTCAGCTTTACAGCCCTAAAGGGAGCTTACCTTCATTAAAAATAACTACAAACGTAATCACTTGCTTTCTTTAATGAATAAATTGTAAAAGTTGACAAACTGTAGTTATGAAATAAAAGCTTCAGGATATACAGTTAAAGAAAAGTAATCATCTTTGTAGAGGTAAGAGTGTGTGGCTTCATCACAGCACTGAGTCGTTGATTATTTTCCCGTAACAGCATGACATGGAGTGTTTTACTCCTTAAATGGAGCTGAAATTGTAAATGCTTCGTCAAAGCTACTTCTAACATCTAAAACTTATAGTATTTTTTTTATTAATCTTTATAAAAAAAGAAAAGAAAAACTTAAAAAGACAAAAAAAAAATCAACATTTCATTCAAGGCTAAAATTGATTCCTAAATCTGTCTGATCCTTAAATCTGCATGGAAGGAGTTTAGTCATGTATAAGTATAAAAGAAGCAACTTTTTATTCTCTGCCCGGTGCAATCAGCAGGTGAAGGAGAAGTGCAGTGTGCGCTGATGAATGATTCATGTACGGCTCGGTCTGTCCGGCGGGCGGCCGTGAAAAGGTCAGTGCTTCAGAGTGTTACAGTTAAACCTAACGAGAAATGTCACACGGTGAAAAGCTCAGGACGACTTTATAACCTCAGCTGACATGAAGCGCCTCCTACCTGAGATCCCTCACTGGGTCAAATCTGTAGCCTCGGCCTCCACACTGTACGCCGTTTATTATTAACACCTCAGTTAAGAAACGATGCAAGTCATCAGTCATTGTGTAAGTGCAGCTACGCTGTTAAACAGATGTTAAAAGAAAAGAAAGAAAAAACATCATTTATGCTGTATATAGGGCCCAACGTTTTTTTGGTTTATTTCATATATTAAACCAAAAAAAAATTTTTTTTTAAATATATAAAAAACAACGAGTAAAGATTTCTGTAAACATAAGTAAAATTACATCTGACTACAGATTTTTGTCTATTTTTAATTTTTGTCTAAAAGTCATTTGTTAATGAGTTTATGCTTTTTCAAATATTTTTTATTTCATTTAAAACTGGACTTCTGTAAGCCTTTTTTTTAAATACTAAAAAGAATATTTATTTATTTATTTATTGAATACAGAGTATTTATATACAATTGTTTAAAATGACTGCAAGTTGCCTTTAAAAAAAACAATTAAATCTTTTAAAACTACTTTTAACATCTTAAACCTTTTTGTTTGTTTTTCATCTTATTTCTTTTCTTTTATGTTTATTTTAGGTCCACAAACATTTAAATGCATTTAATCACACCATTTCATAATGTTTATTCTTTTTCATTTTAGATAAATGATTTTTGCTCATTCGTTTTTAACAAATTTAATTTAATAATAATCTTTATTTAAGCAGGAAAACAAAATTCACTGAAAACAAAATCAAAAATACAGTAAATCATTTTTTTTTTACAAAGGTCCTGACCAAAATTGAAAGCAACAAGATTACAGACAATAAAATATTGGCCCCACTGTACTATTTAAAAATAATAATAATTTAAAGCTACAATATCATGGCTAAAAAAATTTATATATTTTCATGGACAATCTTAAAAATGTTCTTTTAAATATTGTCCATGAAAAAATATAAAAATGTTTAGCCATGATGTTGTAGCTTTAAAAAAATAAAAAGATATTTAGTACAGTGTGGCCCATATTTTATTGTCTGTAATAATATTTAAATTGAATCCAAACTTAATCTTGCAAATCTATAGTCACTTATAATCACTAAATAATTTATGCATGAAAGGATTAAAACAAAATCCAATATACATGCAAACAAGCCAGTTGTGAATATTTCCAACAATGACAACGCACTCGTGTTTCACTGGTAAACTAAACTACAGTAACAACTAACAACTGTAAATTCGACAAATGAGTCCCAGTATACGAGCTGGGACAGAGCTGCATCGCCCTGCTTAAAGACCCTTTCTCCAAGTTCGGCTCTCAGCTTGGGTAACGATGGCTATATAATAATCTGTAATATAATAATCTCTATATACTTCATCTAATTTTAATACTAGATGTGTAAAGAAAGTTAAATCACCCAATATGGCTGTATAAATAAAATGTTAGAAATGCCAAAATGTACGCGAGCCCAAGGCCATATGATATACAGAATCAAAATAAATAAATGAATGCCAAGGTGCATTTATGTACATAACATCTCCATGATCCAGTGCAGACATCAATGGCAAAAAAAAAAAAACAACCTGTTATGCCATATGTCTCCCTGGCCACATGAGGGCGCTGGTACTGCTCTGATTACTGCAGTAGGACAGGAATCAAGCAGGTGGAGCACATCATGAGCATGGTTTCCCCCTCAGAGATGCCTCTGGTCAGCTGTGATGTATGTAAACACACTTTCTTTAAATGTATTTAATTTTTTAAATAGTTAAAGAACATTGCAAGTGTAATTATTCGTGTTTAAACGTTAATGTGTGTATTGTCACAAGTATTGTCTAGATGAATGTGTGCCTCTTATTTATTCAATGAAAATCAACCTTTTGTCCAAGAGAAATAAATAAATAAATAAATAAATAAATAAATAAATAAAAAACACCTAGTGTATATCTAGTGATGAAGGTTGTCATAAAGCGTTAGTAGCACAGGTAAGCTGCTTGTGAAGGACATTTCCGATGTGAAATGCAAAACACTTATTGCACCAAGGCCTTAAAACGTCATTCTGCTGGACACTTAAACATACTAATCATACAGATACAGTAATTAAAAGTATGAAGTATGACATCAGTACAGCACACAAACGTCTCGCAGAAATACAACGCCAACCAACATGTAGCACAGGAGTCATTAAACACATTCGAAATATTCTATAATAAAAGAAAAAATGTTGAATTATACCTTGCGTTTAAAAGATATTCAGCTAATTCAATTTTTTTGAAGCTGTAAACTTTTTATATACATATGCATACAAACTAGAGAAATGAAATGCTTTGGATTGTAATGGATTGTAAGTGTAATAAATGAATTAGATACATGCAAATAAAAGTTACATTTTTGTTTTAAAATGTGTATAACCAATCAGAAGGATTCATTAATGTGAAATGTGTAAATATCAACTAATGAATGTCATTAAAAGATCTTCCCTGTACTGTATACGTAGAAAAAAAATGTTCAGTCACATTTTACTTTATTTTTTATTTTTTTGCAGAATCTGTTACTGTTTGCTTCCGTCTCTTTTAAAACTCTGGCTCAGTCATGTCTCTCTTCTACAGACATTATAATAAGCTTAGTCATGTGATTTTGCTTAATAAAATGATTAGACGCTCAATGTAAATCTTTGAGAAAAATAAAAAACTAAAAACACCTCTCAGTTTACTCACAAATTTAAAACTGATTTATTAATAAGTGAGGCGGCACGGCGCCGTAGTGGTTAGCACTGTCGCCTCACACCTCCAGGGTCGAGGGTTTGATTCCCGCCGCTGAGTGCATGGAGTTCGCATGTTTCCTCCGCGTACTTCAGTTTCTTCCCACAGTCCAAAGACATGCAGATTAGTCTAATTGGTGTTTCCAAATTGCCCGTAGTGTGTGAATGAGTGTGTGTGTGTGTGTGTGCACTGCTATGGATTGTCACTCCGTCCAGGATGTACCCCGCCTCGTGCCCTAAGTCTCCTGAGATGCCCCCTGCGACCCTGAATACAGGATAAAGTGGTGTAGACGATGAGTGAGTGAGTGAGTGAGTGAGTCGTATAAGTAACATAATATTAATATATGTATAATATATTTT
>QMIH01000013.1:218327-251586 GCA_003987875.1 Clarias batrachus | reverse complement strand
ATATATTAATATAATATCCATCATACTATTTTTCTTTTCTTGAAATTTGTGTAAATTCCATCCCTCCATCTATCTAGGAACCTCTGTAGTCCAGCTAGGGACTGTGGAGGCCTGTGGTGATTACCATTGCTGTTGTTGTTGTTAGTCTTTCCGCTGATCCCGTTGGGGTCGCCACAGGGGACCATTCGCTCCAACAACAACTTGGCACAGGCTTTACGCCGGAAGCCCTTCCTCCCATTTTATTTTGGACTTGGGACCGGCACTGCATGCAGTGGCTGGGGTTTGGGCATCGGCCGCTGGTTATTAAAAATGGCGGTTAGTCAGTTAGTCTAATCTGTATGTCTTTGGACTGTCGGATGAAACCAGAGTACCTGGAAGAAACCCACCAAATACGGGCAGAACATGCACACTCCATGCACACGGAGCACGAGACAGGAATCGAGCCCAGACATAATAATATTATCTCACTCCCTGGCCAAAGAAAAAGGTCACCACCAGTATAAAACTATGCAAATAGTTATATAGGATAATTATTGCAGTGATTAATATGGTTCAGCTGGTGAGAAGACATTAATATGGTTCAGTCAAAATAGTTGCCTGTGTCAAGCAAAGAAAATATCTAAGGAGATTGAAAAAACACATTATTAAAACCTGGAGGGATGATGGTGAACCATCTTCATTGTGGTCTACATATGGTTTTGGAAAACATCCTAATAAGCATAAGGGGAGATCACTTAAATGCTTAGTGAAATAAAATCATAAAAAAATAAAAACTTACAGCTATGATTAATAGTGAAAGTAAGAGCAATTCCACATGCACAATGCGAGGAGAACTCAATGGATTAGGATTAAACAGCTGCGTAGAAAAACAGCTATTCGGGAAAAAAACAAAGGCTTCAGCTTGCTAGGAAGCATAAAGAATGGACTATGGAGCATTGGAAAAAGGTCATGTAGTCTGATGTGTCCAGATCTACCCTGTTCCAGAGGGATGGGAGTGTCAGGGAAAAGAAGAGAGGTGAATGAAGTGATGCACCCATCGTGCCGAGTGCCTACTGTACGTACAAGCCTGTGGTGGCATGGTTACAGTATGAACTGGGGTTGCTTCAGTTGATCAGGTCTATGCTCAGCAACATTTATGCCCAGAAAAAAATAAAGTCAGCGGACCACCTGAACGTATTGAATGAACAGGTCTTTCCATCGATGGATTTTTTTCTTCCCTGAATGCACAGGCTTATTCCAGGATGACGATGCCAGGCTTCATTGGGCACAAATTATGAAAGAGTGGTTTAGGGATGTTGAGACATCATTTACACACATCAGCCACCACAGAGTCCAGACCTTAACCCCATTGAGAATCTTTGGGAGAAGACTTTACGCATCGGTCCGACATCTACCATCATTAATACAAGATCTTGAGTGAAATTAATGCGACTCTGGACTAAATTCGAAATTATGTCATGGCCGTAGGCGGTCAAGTGAAATATCAGTGTGTGACTTTTTTTTTTTGACCGGGCAGTATATTAGCAACACTGTCTGTGCAAGCTGCTCAAACAAATTCAGTTCCAAAGCTTCAAATTTCATGCTAATAGCCAAATCTAAGACTGTTAGCCACAGTACATGAGTCAGTTTTCGGCTAACTTTCTGTGGTGTGTTGTGGGATAATTTCTCTATCTCCACTACATCTAGGCTACATCTAACTCTTGCTCTTTTGGTTTTACGAGCTAACTGATCAATTTGTTTGAGATCATTTAATTTAACTTGCATTAAATTTAATAAACCGCACCGTAATGCCGCTACCGATAATAACAGCATCAAAATGTCAAAGCGACACGCACCACTAAGGACTTGTTAGAAATAACAAAACAAAAATGCATCAACCATCAAGTCACTACTGTACGAAGCCCCTAAAGAGACAGGTGTGAAAAAAATCTTGTGAGCATGAGAAATTATCGGGGGCGCACCACGTAGTTTCATACGTGCAAAGATACTTTTAATTATACTACAATTATATTTCTTTGTTTGAAAGTTTCTGGTGTGACCAGATAGTTTACATTTTTTACATATGGCCCTAAAGAAACCCTTTCCAGACAAGCAGAAGCCACACCTGATACTCTACTGAAAACCAAGAACTTGTGCTTGGCTGGAATGAAACCCATGGACCCTTTCTTGATTCAGTTCGACACCCTGCTTTAGGGTCTCCATACTGCTGGAACAGATTACTTTAACATGTGTGGAAGGAGCCTCCAGTGTCAGAGCTTTGTAACAGCCAGAGGCAAAGCTGTAACTTTAACGCAGAAGAGTTTTTACACTTCCGTAGATTCTCTGTAACTTGATAGGAAGCTGTTATACATCTGAGTAACGTTGAGTGAAAGCAGCGACTCTAAATTGGTAAAAATGGTGATGTTCTTTAATGGGATCTATATATACAGTACATACATTGCATTTCAGGATGCACCATTACTGAAAGTTATGGTGAAGTAACACCACCTTGCTGTTGATTATTTTACTATAACAGAACGACACGGAATGTTTTATTCTTATTAATTGATCAAATTGTTATGGCATTGGTGGCTGAGTGGCACGAGTCCTGGGTTGGATTCCCAGCCACTAGATGAAGTGCTGCTCACAAGTCTGATTTAAAAAAATGAAAGGGTTGTGTCATCTTCTGTAAAAACCTGCGCCAAGTTGTGTGTGGATCGGATGGTCCACTATGGTACCGGAGCAGTCAAAAAAAATGTATTGTGATGTTTTGTAATTTAATTTATGCTATTTTCAGTTTATAGTTTGTAAATATTGGTATTTAATGAGGGCGATTGAGGCATGTCATTCCGTGCTGTTCTGAAATGGTGGCGTGGTTGGCACTATGATCTCGCACCTCCAGTTCTAGGTCAGGGGTTTGATTCCCGTCTCTGGTCTGTTGTGCATGGAGTTTGCATGTTCTCCCCATGCATGAATGGGTTTCCTCCAGGTATTTCAGTTTCCTGCAACAGTCCAAACACATACAGATTGACATTCCCAACTTGCCCATAGTGTGTGAGTGAGTATGTGATGTGAGTGTGTGTTTGTGAGTATTACCACTCCCTATTGGCCTGAGTGTGTACCTGAATGGTTCCTGAATACACACACACACACACACACACACACACACAGGATGCAATGCACTGACTGAGACATTACAAAGGATATTAATTTGATAAGACGCACAGATGGCTTGTCATCCTCTTAGCCGTATTGCTGCAGTTCCTCTAACAGACAGCTGGGCTTTTGTTACATGAGTGAGGAGGTTTACACTAGGCCCAGATGTCACTCTATAACATAGTGACTTCCTTGTGTCCTCAAAAAGACACACACACAGACACACTTCATGCTTCTTCATCGCCTGCAGAGAGCATGTGTGATCAATATGGCGGCCTTGAAAGAGCTGAGCTTTAATTTCAACAGATGGCGTGATACTTAAAGAAAATCTGGACCGTATAACTTTTGAGCGTTCAATGTACGTATAAACTGAAAGAAAAATGTTGGACACCGCAGTAAGTGAATGGTTTTCTTAGCAACATGCTAACATTAGCCAGAGGAATCTGAAGAGTTTCGAACAGAGCAGGGGCAGTCCAAGGGTGTTGGACTTTTGCTCAGAAGGTTCTGGGTTCAAACCCCATCACCATCAAGCTGCCAGGTGGGTGTCTATTAAATGCTATAATTGAAATGCCTTTTACGAGGGGTGTTCGAGTCAAACAAGGACTTTTGATCATGCAGAATAAAAGAATACAGTCCTGAGAGTTGTGAGAAACACCTTTTATTTCTCTATATAATCCCCTGCTACATTAATGCACTTAACCCAGTGTTTCACTAGAGCTCAAATCAGCTTTTATACTGTAGGAGGATTATTTGTTTTTAAATCGCTTCGAGCTCCCTCTAGTGGTTACACGTAACAAGTGCAATTCAACAGATTTGATGCTTCACTTTTGTGTTAAGACCAGAATAAAGATGAATGAATGATTGAATGATTATGCTACTGTTTTGCTTCATATAAATATGTGAAAAAACACCTGTAAGGCTTTCTTCTTAATCACCTTTTTTCTGTCACATTTAAGATTTTTACATTTTACATTTTGAAAACTTGTTTTTAGAAAGGCGACCTTGCTCATGAGGCAAAAATGATTATCATTATAGATTCTAACATACATTAATCATGAATTAGTTGATGCTACAGGATATGAAGCGATATTCGGTCTTGCATCCCTCTTATACTGCTTACTTCTGATTTGTTCTGCTGAAAAATTCAGGATCCCCAATGATGCTCCAAAATGATCAAAGGATATTTAAAGAGGAAATTAAATGTGAGTTAATTTTACTGCTGTAGTTATATAAGCCCTACAGATGTGTATCATATTTACAGTATATACATTTTATATTATTTTTGTAAAGCATGGTTTATGATTCTTGGGTGCACACTGTGAGGCAGGGTCACACAGGAATGGGTGTGTATGCGTCTGTGCTGTTCTGATGGAGACAATATTCACATCACATTGTGCAAAACGTAGAGGAAAAGACTCACATAACTCATTGCATAATTGTATTACTTAATAAATATAATTTATTCCTGGAAATATAAGATAAAGAAAGAGAACAAGATTTGGGAGAAACCATTTCTCAGTATTCACGTGTGTGTGTAAAATTACATATATATATATATATATCAATATCTAAAATATAGAAATAAGTTTAATATTAAAATGTTTATAATTCTTTCCTTTTCCTGAAGTGTGTATACACATATAAGTGTGTACACGCATATACAACAAACACCTGAATTCAATAATTAATTCGGCCCAATACTTTTGTCCAAATAGTATATAGAGTACATATAATTATTATTAATAGCATATAGAATTACAGTTTGTTAATAGACATGACAAGGCTTTGAAAAAGACAAAACAAATTTATAGATTATTTTTATGATGGATGATAATAATTATGCACCTGACCTCAGGAATGAAGGTTATTATGAGTTTTCTACCCTTTAGAGCAGTCCAGTTACAAAGAAAATACATATATTTTTTCTTTTCTTTTAGCTTTATTTTGCAAGTATCGCCTATACAGGTCAGTCAGCCAATGATATGTCGAGTTTGTGTATTGTTTCATGAATATTCATCAGTATTCCAAACCTCTTTCACTGATTTGATCTCTCACTTCCGGATCTCCTCCTACTCTCCCAATATCACGCCCTCGCTCTAGGATTGATCAATCAAACATCAGGATATTTCCTCGCACGCGGAACGCAGTGACATGGAATGACCAATCAGAGATGTGGATATTGGCACGCGGGGCGTGGTTTAGGCGAGGCTAGTGGCTGCGCGTTGCTACAGCAGCATCTCCTGCCTTGACTGAGAAAGATGGAGGAACTTGACGGTAAGTAGATGAATAAAGAAAACTATAAACTCCCAGTTATTACGTGTACATTGTTGTTAAGAGGATTAACTACTACTGTGTGTATCATGTTTGCTGTTTTGTTCGAGCTAGCTTTTGTTTGGCTAGGCAAGGGCTTGTCCTGTAAAAATGTATGTGTCGTGTCCTATGTAGGTTAAAGCTACCTACATACGTGCACTACAACAGGGGGCGGGATAATGGTGTCTACACCCTTTGTAGTGGGTTTGACGGTTAATTTAAGTGCATTTGGAATACGGCCATCATGTATGATCACTGAGGGGGGATTGACGTCACTTACAGTCAGATGATTTTATTTAAGGCAGCTTCTGATTTACAATTCTATATAATTTATTAGTAGCAACTGTTGTTAATACACAATTAAATTTGTTTAGGGGACAACAAGTTGCATCTTCCCCCCCTTATTTTTTTGTCTGAGCTTATTAGCTATATACTGTAAGAAAACCCAGTTTATATTGGAGTTCAAAGGTTTGTGCACCCCAGGACCACCAAATCAAGCCTGTCAAGAATTAATGAACATTTTATGCATTATTACATAATGACTAATTATTGTGCATTGTCACAATTGCTTTTGCATCCAGAAAATAGGGGTGTACAAAATTTTGCACCATATACATACCAAATGGGGTTTATTTATAAAGGTACTTTTGAAAAACAAGCTCGTGCTGGCCGTGTTTCTCATTCCATCTGGTTTTATTTTACAACACCACTGAGTTCATTATAAAAATATGTGCTGAGATGTGATTTATGTTGGGAAAATAAATTGTATCTTAGAGAACTCGCGGCCTATAATGTGTATAAATGTCTGGAAATCGAAACGAGGCATACCCTCGCCCACCTTCATCCACAAGAAAAAAGTAAAGTACAGCGTGTCTGCAGCTTTAAGTTCCTGGATGTTCACGTCTCTATGGGTCTGTCCTGCCTTCACAACACTTCACATCTGATTAGGAAGACGAACCGCAGCATCTTAATAAGTTTATCTCAAATGCTCTCCACCATTGAGAGCATCCTGACCAACTCCATCACAATGTTGTGGCAGAAAGGAAAGACCTGCAAAGGGAAATCCTTAAAACACAACATGGCATTGGTAGGCATTATGGATGCGAACCAGCAGTCACCACACGATACGATAGTATTTGGTACGATTCTATAACGATCATGATTTCATAAATATCATGATCCGATATTTTTTTCTCATATTTTGTTACTGTTTTTTTTTTTTACCCTTTTTAAAAAAGTTTAATGCATAATAGCACTAATAGTGTAGCTATTACACTAAACACTACAAACAAACTTAAAATACAAGAGCTTAACATTGAACTTCAAATTAAAGTAAACAAAAAATAAATAAATTTTTACGGAGCAACGTGTAGCTCTGTCATCTTATTTCAATAGCAAACTTAGCAAATAGTTACTCCTACCACATGAGTGTGAAGTGTTCAAAGAGTGCCACATGTAGGATTATAGAGATACCGTGATGTTTTACCTCCTCTCAAAACTCAATCTTATTCCGGTTAGTGAGACTAAGTGGGTTTGAGACTCAGAGTTTGGAGAAGAAAAAAGCGTCTCTGTTGCGTCACTCGGAAGCTTCTGCACTCGATACTGAATGGTTTATATCTGAGGCTGATCAGCTGATCACCGGTCACGTCCAATCAAACTGAAACCCAGACAATTCCTCTCGCTGTCCGATCGACCGGTTCATCTCTGTTCTACACTATCTTGACAATTATTAGTGACTATTTTGATAAAAATCAACATTTTTATGCATATTTTCCTATAACTGAAAGCTGTATAAACTTAAATCCTTTTTGTATTTAAGCATATCAGGTGATGTGTATTTGTGTAATGAGGGAGGGTGTGGTCTAAGGAGATCGACACTCTATATCAAGGTGTGTGTAAATATTAGGCAGCTGCTTTTTCTCAGGCTCAGTGGCACAAAAACCTCTTTCAGAGGCATGCAGCGCTCTTGAAATGGCCAAGATGTTGGTGCGTGATCACAGAACCATCAAACGTTTTGATTCAAATAGTCAACATTGTCACAAGAAACCTGACGAGAACAAAAGACGCAAATTAACCGCATGACACAAATGTGAAGCTGCCTGAAATCCGTCCACCACAGAACAAGACACACGAGTCGAAACGCCAAGACTGGGCCAAAAAATATCTGAAGAAAATATTTTTTAAAGGTTCTACGGACTGATGAAACGATTGAGACTCCTGACGGCCCAGATGGATGGGCATGTGGCCGGATCAGTAACGGGCAGCTCAGACGCCACCAACGGTGGAGGTGCGGTACTGGTATGAGCTGTTTTTTTTTTTTTTTTTTTTTTTTAATTAGCCAATTGAACCTTTTCCTTTTAAAGATGGTCTTAATTTCAACTCCCAAACCTACTGCCAGTTTTTTACAAAACACTCTCTACAAGCAGTGGTGCAGGGAAAAGTCTGCGTCTCTCACGAAAACCATGCAATTTATGCAGCACATTGCTCCATCGACACGGCCCCCTTCCTCACCTCACCTAACCCGAACCCTATCGAGAACTTGTGGGCTTTTCTAAAACGGGAGATTTGCGGTAAAAGTAGGAAAGCAGTACACCTCTGTGAGGCCCTGGCTGCTGCTGCATGAAAAGTTGATCGTCAACAGATTAAGAAACTAACTCCATGAATGGAAGCCTTATGACTGGTATTGAAAGGAAGCGTGGCTTTATAGGTCACTGAACTATTATTATTTTGTTATTCTTATTTCAACAGATGAAAATAAACAAGTGAGATGAGAAATATGTTTGTTTTTCATTGAGTTGCATAATAATTCTGCACACTAATAGTTGGCCAATAATTGTGCACACACAAAAAGCCAAAACATCACTTTTACTTCCTTAAATAGTTTGATTTGAGGATTGACAGATACAATACAACTTGCTTAATAGTTTTGTGGACAGTGTAAATGTAAAAATAGTTCATTTAAGGGGTCTGTAGAGTTTGTGTGGCAGTTCATGACTGACCACATGGATTCCAAAATTTATTTATATTTAATTTATTTATGTTTGCATTTGAGGCGGTAAAATGTTGCAGTTCTGCTATATTCCTTTAGGTGGTGCTCTTTAAACTATTCAGGAGCGAATAATTTGCCAGGTTTGTTTGGGATTGTAAAAAAAAATGTAAAATAATTGTAATAATACACAGTAGAGTCTGGGTAAACCTTGTTACTGACAAAATCGCAATACAAATCAAATTTCTGGTATCATGATATCAGGTGGTCCCTGGTGATTTGTGTCCTTAATCATCGAGGACTCTTCCTGTCCCCGGTCTGCATTTACTTTTTTAAGTGCCTGAACTGTGCAGTGGCTTTAAGGCACGTAAAGAATAAAGAAAAAAAAAATCAAGCTTGGAAAGCGAGTAGAAATCTGTTTTAAACAGAAATGCGGTCTGGTCTGTATCTGGCTTGTGCAGCTGAAACAAGCAAAAAAGAAAAAAATCTGGAAAGACCACGCCCACAAGCGACTTCAATAGTAGTTGCTATCCAGAGACAAACAACAACAGTGAAATGTTTGGAAATAATTACAGAGTGACTTGGCAGTCGCTAGTATGAACACAGAATCAGGTGTTTTTTTTTTTTTTTGTCTGACGACGACATTTTTCTCTCTTTTTTTTCGCCCATTCATAAAAAATTTATTAAGAAAAAAAAAACTACGGGGTTGGGTTGTGAAAACTTTTGGCCTTGTGTGCAATATGACTCAGAGGTAAATATACAAAATAACAAGACACTACTGAAAATTAATTTATACTGCTGATAAGAGTTATAAAGATACTAATGATTAGAGTTTGTTAATTCCTGAGCGGTGATTGTGAGAGTTGTGATGAGCTCTCAGGTCTCAGATTTGTACAGGAAATGTTCGGTGTAGAATAACGTCCCTGTTCTCTCTGATCTTTTCTTTTTTTTTTTAAATTCAAGTTTTTTTTATTGTTCAACAGTCACAATTTCGTACATCATATCACTCAAAATTCTCCTTTACAATCAGTTATCTACTCAGGCAGTAGTCACCATCAACATAACAACACCAGAAGGAAAAGCACATAAAGAAACATGAAAAGACAGTTATTTCGCTCATCTCACCATTTTTACATGCTGCCAAAAATGATCCCATGTTATTCTCATCCCTTCCTCACCCTGCAATCTTCCCAACATGCACTCATATGATGCGATTTCAATCATCCCATCTATCCATTCTTTCAGATCCGGGGATTTGGGGCATTTCCAATTGCGCAAAATCATTCTAGCAGCTGTGATACAACCAGTCTTAATAAGGGTAAATGCGTTTTTTGCTATATTAGGTACAAGTGATTTATCTCCAAGAAGGCATAATTGTGGTTCTACCGGCAAGTTAACGCCCAACCATTCTTCAAGTATTCTCAGAGTTTTATGCCAAAATGGCTGAACTAAAGAGCATTCCCAAATCATATGTAAGTAGGTGCCTTCTTCTTCCTTACATTTCCAGCATAGACTATTTTCAGCTATCCCCATCCTGTAAAGTCTAGATGGTGTATGATAATATCTATGTACTATTTTGTAATGAGTAAATTTTCCCCTAGCTTCCCTTATATTCTTACCCACATTAGATAAAATATCCAACCAGTCATTATCCTGAATATTAATCCCCAAATCCCTCTGCCATACTGTTTTCAGATTATTACAAGTATCTGCAGTTACACTAAGCATCAATTTGTAGCACACAGAGGCAGTTTGAGTTTCACATGGTAACTTAACATAGGCATACACAGGGTTATCACTTGCATTAAATTTGTTCTTAACACAGTGCCTGATCTGCAGATATTTCCAAAAATTCCCTTGGCCCACAATACTATATTTTTTCACCAATTCAGAATATGACATAAAAATTCCATTCTCATATAGATCACCAATTACAGTTATGCCTTTAAGGTGCCATTGTTTCCAGAACACCCCCGTTTTCCCTATACAGATTTCCGGATTTTTCCATAGTGAAGCATATGACTGTTTATGATGTGATGTCTTGCACAGTTTATGCACTTTGCTCCAAACGTATCTTGAGTGCGTTATCACTGGATTGGAGTCCCATTTAGCTCCAGTGCTTTGTGAGAGAATGCTAATGGGATGAAATGGTGAGGCCAGTTTCTGTTCTATTTTGATCCAGTCCAAGTCAGAGTCTTTCTCACTCCAATGTTTAGCCAGTTTGGCCATTTCAAAAGAAAAATTATACATCCTCACATCCGGTAATCCGAGGCCCCCCATGTCTCTTGGAGAGGTCAATTTACTCATTTTAATCCGAGGTCTTTTTCCTTCCCACAGAAAGTCCCTGATCATTATATCATATCTTTTAAAGATAGAGTCTGGAATATTCACAGGTATCATCATGGATATRTAATTGAACTGTGGAGCGATAACCGTTTTGACAATATTCACTTTACCCCATAAAGACAGTGTCAGCTGCTTCCATTTGTTCGTGTTATTCTTTATCTTTGACAGCAGTGGATCATAGTTTAATATCATTATATCTTCCAAATTATGAGTTAGCTTAACCCCCAGGTACTTCATACCTTTTGGAAACCATCTAAAGCCAAATTGGGTCACTGTATGAGAATGACACGTCCTAGATATTGGCATAGCCTCAGATTTCTCCCAATTTATTTTGTATCCTGACATATCTGAATATACCTGAATAGTTCTCATTAATGGAGGTAAAGTCTCTGATCTTTTCTGATGTTTAATGGAAGCAGTTGTGCTTTGAAGTTCAGCTTGTGATTAAACATCTCATTAATGAAACAGCTGTTTTTCTTTTTCTCTTTTTTATCTCTGTCAGAGTCCGTCCCCGTGGCCGAGGAGCTGCTGCCGTGCAAAGTGTGCGGGAGAAATTTCTTCCCGAAAGTCCTGGTGAGTATCCTGCAGGGTGGAATCAGACCTGGAAGCCGAGCATCGCTGCATGTTCCGGCACGGACGGATCCGTCGCGTAGCACAAACACTAAAGAGAAATCCCAATTCAGAGGAAAACATGCTAATCAAAAGCGTTCTTTGTCCTCGGGGTTCATCTTTTTTTATTGATCTGTTTAAATTGAAAGCAAGTTGCTTCAGACAACACTAAGAAGGAGTAATGATAGGAATGTGCAGTGATAGGAAATTAATCAATGAGTCAGCATTGTGCTTGAGAGAAGTCATCAATGAGGTTGATTATTTAGCTAAAAATGCGCTAGACGAAGAGTTTTTCTTTTCTTTTGCTGATTCCTGTGACGTTTCATTTAATACAGAGACGAACAGTGAGCATGAAACCATAAAAAGATCCTCAAAGGAACATCAAAGCTGCTCCCGTGCCCACAATCCTGGACGGCTTCCTTCCTAGAACCATCGAGAAACCTTTTATCCCGAGGGCATGGTGCTAAAATGTTGGCACCCTGACGACTCCGGATCTTTTAAAAGCAAAAAAAAAAAAAAACGTTTTAGTGTGCTCCTTTGTGTAGCCAGAATCCACAGGAAAGCCAGGGGTTTACAGTGCGAACTTTCACTCGTTTATTAATTTGACAATACGCTTTTATTCATACTGTCGCCCCGACTAATCCGGGAATCCTCTCTCTCTTTAGAAAAAGCACATGATCATCTGCCAGAAAACTGCAGCGAAGAAAAGGAGGGTGTTTGACTCGAGCAGACAGAGAGCCGAGGGCACCGACATCTCGACTGTGAAACCCATCAAGCCAAAGGTGAGGACGAAAAAATGATAAAATAAATAAAAAACCCAGAAAGCATATTCCGTCCATGCTCTTTTTTTTTTTTTTTTTTTTTAACTTTTTTTTTCTTTTTACTTTCGAGATGCGGATGCTTTCCATCCAAATTTCAAACTTTTTGAAGTGAGTAAAAATATTATGTAAACACTGAATGAATATATAATGATGATAAGGCGATGAAGGAACTTTCATCTGCACTGCAGCGAGATGATGTCATGTGACAGGAACCAACCAAACTGCTTCAACCTTTCCGTCCTCCTGGATCAGTTGGTGAAATTTTTCGTTCTAGAAGAGTAAAACTAGTCACAAAGCTGCTGCAAAGAATTTTATTTTTTTAATTTATTTTTTTTTCTGAAGTTTTTTCGAAAAAGCCTTTTTCGAAATCCGTGTATATCTCGCAGCTTCCTCGTCTGCATACAATTGTGCAGCTCGTGGTTGCTTAGCAACAGAAGACGCCATGGGAGAACAAGCTCAGGAAGCAGGAGAAAGCAACTGTGTTTCTCACACAACATCTAAACGGCTCATTACAATCACAGAATATCTAGAATAACCGATAAAGTAACTAAAGCGGGGGTGCCAATATTTATAGTTCAGACGATATTCCAGACACAGTTGAGCACTTTAAAGCAAAACAATGCAGATGAGGGAGCAGGGTCAACTTGTGGTTCTAAGTTTGTTAAGCTTGTTCTCGTGAGCCAATAGGAAACGAGCGTTCAGGACTGTGCGGTGCTCGTTATCACGCGAGTGGGTGGCTCGCGAGTCTGTATCCAAAAACATGTTGTTGTGTAAAATATGTCATTTTTATATACAGCACTGGTAAAAATTACATCAAGAGGAAGATGGAGGGTCAGTGTGAAAAATTCATGAAAGCTGTAATTACAAATCGAGCTTATATATTATATACAAATACTGATTTCTTAAAGTTATTTAGCCAAAGCATTAACACAATTTGTTTGCAAATTATTTGAATTTTGTTTTATTTGAGTTATTAAAGCTGCAATAAATACTGCATGGTCTTGGGTTATTTTGATGTGTTGGTGAGTTTTGTTTATTTTTTGTGAACTGCTGACAATATTTCTCCTAAATTCAAAACATCTCTGTTGTTATTTAGAGTGCATATTTATCCTTTAAATATGCACTCTAAATAACAACAGAGATGTTTTGAATTTGAATATTAGGAGAAATATTGTCAGCAGTTCACAAAAACTCACCACCACATGCACCTGTAAGAAAAAAAAAGCTGATTATTTTGTTGTAGTTTCTTTTTTCCCAGAGCTGTATACACACTCCTGAACAAATTCTTAAGACCAGGGAAAATATTACAAGTATTCACACTTGGCACTGCTGGATCGTAACAAGGTCTTAAGCACTTCTTCAAAACCCCAAAGGAAGAAACGAGAGCAAGAGACAAACAAAAATAGAGAGTAGGCAATTTATTAAAAACTGTATTTGAACTCATAAGCTGGTCAAAAGTTTAAGATCATAGCCTTTAAAAGTCAAAATATGGCTTCAATGTCATTGTCCTTCAGACAGTCACACTGTCTCGATCGCCTCATTTCTCAGACGAGAAAAAAATGTATCTGGATGGTCCAAAGATACTGGCCTGACAAGGAGATCCCACTGGAGATGATTTCTACACGGTTCAGTGGAGGAAACTCCATCATGATGCTTTGTCCTTCCATGGGTAAATGGAGCTTAAGGTTGTGCAGGGGCGTCACAAGGCAGCTGGCTATGTGGACATGTTGCAGTCGGCGTCCCTCTTGATTGAGGTCCCTCGTCCGTGTGGTAATGACCAGGTCTTTCAGCAGGAAGTTCACATGCTGTAGTTCACAACGACCGCCTGACGAAAAGCTTCTTAAAGGACAATAATGTTGCACTTTTGGATTATCCCACGTGTTCCCCTGATCTAAATCCCTTTGAGAATGTTTGGGGATGGATAGCAAGGGAAGTTTACAAAAACGGAAATCCCTTCCAGGTTGTGGATCCTCTTTAATGAAGCCATCTTCACCACTCGGAGCAACGTTCCCGCCAGCCTCCTGGAAAGGAAGGCATGCAGCATGCCGAAACGAGTGTTTGAGTTTATCAACAAGAACGGTGGCGCTATTCACTACCGAGTCGTCCTTTGATACTTTTGGTTCTGTTGTGAGTATTTTTGGACTAGGGTCTTAAACTTTTGATCAAATGATGAACAGCTGATCAAAAGTTGAGTTTAAATGCCGTTTCCAATAAATTGCCAGTCCTTTTTCTTCTTCTGACATTCTGAAGCAGTTCTTACAATGTGGTTATGATCCACCCACCAGCGGGAAATGCTTCGAATGTTTCCCAGGTCTTAAGATTTTGTTAAGGAGTATATAAATATATAGACCAAAGATGTCTTTGAGACAAACGAGAGAAGATTAAATAGAGGAGGAAATAATTTCTGTGTGGAACAGCATGCGTTCTGATGCATTAATTGCATTTTTGTGTCTAGGCCTGGATTTAGTTTGGATTTAATCAGAGCTCGCCTCACACCAAACCGCTTTCGTCCTGTTGCTTGGCGCATAACTCGGGAACAAACAAACTCGACACACACACACAAGAGTTTTTATTTATTTATTTTGCTACAAGTTCTGATTTTTTTTTCTTCTCTTTTTTCTTTCCACTCTCTGCATGTTAGGATTTTCCTGTCAGCAGTTTTGGCACCTCTGCCAGGCATAACAGTAGTTTAAAGTCATTATTTGCTTTCCAGCCTCACACACACAACCCCAGTCCCAGTTACATAAGCACCCCTTTAAATTTTACTGCCAGTTTGGGAGGAAGATTTCCAGGAGTGTGATAAACAGCGAGTTATACCACAAGCTCTCGGGAATAAAAACATTATAATTACAGTAATAACCCTGACATGCATGATGCATCTTTAAAATGCTCCAGGACCTTCCCCAATCATCACTTGTATATAAGAAAATGAAAAATTATCTGTATTCCGGTTATATTAAAACGCCTCCTGGCTTATCATCGTTTTCTGCTGTCTCCCCAGTCACTGCATTACTCCATCAGTTCATTTGTAACTGCAGTGCGAGTAAAAATGGATGCTCCACTTGTGATTTACATCAAAGAAGTGCTGAGGATGTACCTGGGCCTGAAACAACTTATGACCGAACATAAACAGAAGCGATTGAATATCCGCTAACAAAATTTGGAGCGTTACTCTAAGGAAGGTAAAGTTTCTTAACGAAAATCATTACTGGTAATGAGACACGGATTCATCACTACGAGCCTGAGAGTAAACGGCAGTGTCTTAGCCAACTGTCATCTGGTAATAGGAAGATTACCAATTTGATTCTGAATTTTATACATTATTGCTATTAAAATATGAATTTGGTTATATAGTGGAACCTTGGATTACAAACATAATTCATTACAGAAGTGGACTCGTATTCCAAAACACTTGTAAACCAAATCGAATTTCCCCATAAGAAATAATGAAAACACAAATTATTCGTTCCACAGCTTTGTGTGTGTGTGTGTGTGTGTGTGTGTGTGTGGAATTAGCCCCTTCCCTCGCCTCATCTTACGCAGTAAAACTCCTCCCTCCCGCCACCTCGCTTTTTAAGTTTCATAACAAACACACACAGAACGGAAACACTGTTTTAATGGGGGAAGAAAGAAATCTCTCTAATGACACTCGTGTAAGCGCATACTAACGGACTCACTGCTCTGTCGCGATTCTTAAAAGTGCTGATGAATTTTTTTTTTTTTACTTTACAGCAGAGTTTTCTTTGTGGAGCAGAGTGTGTGTGAAGCCGGGGAGGGGTGGTGGTAAGGCGAGAGTGCGTGTGTGGGTGTGTCTGTGTAAAATTACGCATGCACGCACACACATAGGAGACACGCTGAAACAGAGGGAGACGTTGATTATACCAGTAAGAGACAAGCACTAAGACCCAGCAGGGGAGACAATTACCCACAATTCCGCAGCGCAAGAGAGAGAAAAATCATTGGCTCACATAGTTGTGATCACGTCGGTGTCAAAACAAGAGTGCAAGTGTGATACATGATACTTGGCACTTGTAAACCAAGACTTGCTCGTTTTTCAAGTCAACATTTATTAAAAATCTTTGCTCATCTTGCGGAACACTCGTAAGTATAACATCCTTATACAGCACTACTCGTTGCATGTGTGATTGCATCATTGAACTGAACGAATCGTTTGTTTACAACAACAAAAAATAGTCATTATGAAGGTCGTTACCATGGTGAACGTGAGCGCTTTTCGTTCATTCCATTCATATTATTGCTAATGTTCTGTGTTCCCTTCCCTTCATCTCTCTCCTTCTTGTTAGTCTAACTAGTCATAGATGAAGTGAAGAATGGGGTCAAAATTCCCCTGGAGCGTAAAACGCAGCACTGCTCAGGGTGCATTTGTTTTTGTTTTTTTGGCAGTGTAGGCAAAGGGGATGGAGATGTAGACAAGTGGATTCAGTGTTTACATTGTAGATACTGTATATGTAAAGGTATGTAAGACTCACTTTGTCGGACTTGAGAACAAATCCGACTTAGAAACGTGCTCCTGGAACAGAACTCGTTCGTAAGTAAGGGACTACCTGTATTTCTGTTTTTTGTTAAAACAGATCTCAGTAAAAAATCTATGTCACACAAAGTGTCGTTCAGGAACAGGTTTCGGTACTGGTATTGAAAGACTTTGAATGATACCCGGCCCTAAGCAAAACATTCTGTCTGGATTCAGAACAGTAGTTAATGTAGTGAGTGAGGAATCATGGTTGTGATTTATGTTTAATTACAGTTAAAGATTTAGAGGTGGTTTAATATCCGGGAATGTAACCTGTGTACGAGGAATGCTCTTTCACAATAAATAAAAAAGATTTTATTTCAGCAGTTTGTGTTTTCAGGGCATGGGTGCTTTACCACCACGTTGACGTCATGAGTAATTCCCACAGGCCCTGTTTGAACCGGCCCTGTCCTTAAACGACATCTTTCTCTGAACAGCCTGAACCACCCAAGAAGGTGTCCAACTGGCGCCGAAAGCACGAGGAATTCATCGCCACCATCCGCGCTGCCAAGGGCCTGGACCAAGTGATGAAAGATGGCGGTCCTCTTCCCCCTCCCCCTCCTCCGTCCTACGATCCAGGTAGGAACGTTAGAGCTGCTGAATATGTGTGGAAGCTATCGGGTGGATTAGTAATGGTACGCGTGTTTAACTTTTTTTTTTGGGTAGATTATATCCAGTGCCCGTATTGCCAGAGGCGGTTTAGCGAGAACGCAGCGGAGCGGCACATCAAATTCTGTAAGGAGCAAGCGTCCCGCATTTCCAACAAAGGGAAGTTCTCAGGAAGTGAAAAAGCCAAACCCGCAGCCAAGACGCAGGTAAGTGTTGTTGGACTGGGGGAATTTGAGAGTCCTGTATTTAAATTAAGATTCTCAGACGTCTTGAAAAGAAAAGAAAAAGAAACAAATCATCAAAATCCTTTAGTCGATGAACATCCATATTCGATGAACCCTGAGTGTGCAAATCTTGACAGGATTTCAAAAAGTCCATTACTCAACATTTTAACTGATGTCACATGTTAAAGAGCGATTCAGAGCACCCTCAGGTCTTTCCATGTCTGTAATTTGTGAGATTTATAGTGCAGCAGGAAGTCAGGTTTGGAACGCCCTACACACGAACTTCCAAGAATTCAATAGACTCCCATGGTTTTATGATTTAAATGTTAGCATTATTCTCAATACGCTTAGGTTTGTTCTTTTCAGATGGTGACTTTAAGCGGGACCAGAAGTGAGACACTTTGGTCAGTCTGAGGGTGGGCCGTCCCAGAGACAAATAACTACTTGAAATTTGAAACAAAGTCCTCTTTCTGTCATTCACAGAATTGTAGATCAATTTAAAGAAAAGGGTCAAACTTTAACGGAGCCATGAGCCGGGCCTGGGCCCTGCTGAAAGATGCCTTTGTGCTGTTTCAAGTTCTGTTCTGAACAACGTTCTTGTCTGTGCCTAGGCCAGCTGCTGCTCTTAAAGCCACTAAAGGAAATTCAACAAAGTAATTAATCATGCTTATTAATAAACTAAACCTTAAACACTCAAAAATGTAAACCATTTTGGTTTAGAAATTTATTATACACCGGTGTGGGTCTGGTTACTTTGAGTGTTTCTGTAGATTGAGCATTAAGGTGCGTGAAATACCTCATGATTAAATGTGCATATGAAATATTTAGGTTTATTTTCAATAGTTTTTTTTTTATTATTTCTATTTCTGCTAGTCGAGGCTGCTAGTCAACTCTGAAATAAATAATAATAATAATATTAGTAATATTAATCATATTAATAATTAATATAATAATTAAAAGTAAAAGTGCACCATGTTTTCTTTTTCAGCTGCATGTGATAGAAAAAGCTGTTTAATCCATGCACCGATTTCTCAGACACATGCTGATTTGTATTTACTAAATAAATAAATAACTCTTTTTAAACACCTCTATCTGCAGTACAAACCTGCCCCGGTGAAGAAGGCGAGTCCCGTACCGTCCACGTCTTCCGTGTCTTCCTCTCGCCTGCCTCAGCGTCCAGCCTACGGTCAGGGTGGAGGAACCGGTACGGACCGAATCTCTGAAAACTCTCAAACGGCAAAGTATTTCCTAAAAGTTTACAAGCAGCCCTGGTGCGTTTGAGAAATTGCCGCGTGAAGGCAGGCTGCAACACGCTGCAGGCTTTCATTTCCAAATATCAGCTAAACAGCGGTATTGAATGTTTATAAAAGCAAATGAGGTGACCCCCACCCTCCCCCCATCCGTTGTCATGGCAACATCCGCACATTATCGTCGATAACTGGAGTTAATTTTTTTTTTTTTACTTTTTGTTTTTGTTGCACACTTCCCTGAAATTGTGTAACAGAATCTTTCCCTGCATGTTTGGCCACACGTTGCCGAGTCTGTGCCGTCGTTCACAAACACATACAGGATAACAGTCGAAATGACACTTTATTGGCTTAAAGAGAAAAATTGATCGAACAGGACGTGTTCGAACAGCGTGGTCAGGTTTGTCATGCTGGAAACTAGTGTGTGCAAATAACCACAAGGGTTACACAAGCCACACTAGAAAAGTTTACATGTACGCCTTCTTCTTAATTGCTGTACAGTACATCACGTCTTTTTTTTTTCTTGCTAGAATTTTTTTCTTGCTAGACTATGAAGAAAGTAAACTTTTCTGCTTGTAATCTTTACTACTGTAAACTTTTCTGTGTCCCCGCATGTGAATTTTTTTCTGTAAACGGAATGTTTTTGGAATGTATCTTGTTTTTTTTTTTTTTTTTACTTTTTCTGGGAGTAAGCTTTTCTACTTATCGGCATGTGAACTTTATACTGTAAAAATTACAACTTTTTTACAGCTGTAAACATTTTCTGGATGTAAACATTTCTAATTTCCTGCATGTGAACTTTTATGTAGTTTAAACAGTTCTGTTGTTCTGGTTCTAGTCTTGTTTGTTTTTTGTTTTTTTTACTTTACTTTTTCCTGAAAGTAGACTTTTCTACTTCCTTACATGTAAACTTTACTACATACTGTAGAAATCTTTATTGTAAACTTTTCTACTTTACTTCCTACTTCCTCACATCTGAATGTTTCTAGAGTTTTACAGTGGCATGTACATCAGAGTAATGTCATAAAAAGAATCATAATTATGATGATTATAGTGATTATCATTATTTTTATTAATAATTACATTACCCTGATGATAATGATTACGATCATGGTTTCACTTTCTAATTTGCTGGGTGAGAACAGAACTCTACTCTTTTCTTCAGGAATGTCTGGAACTAAAAGTCCTGTAGGCTCGGTGAAGAATGTGACCGTGTCGGCTTCTTTCTCTCCGCCCCGCCTTAACACTGGTGGAGTGACCAGTCCTCCCTCTGGGTAAGGCCTCCACACTCCACACCATATGAAAAAAGGCATTCATAAGCTTATTATAACCTTAAGTTCTTTTTTTTTTTTTACCCCAGGGTTAACATCAAACCTAAAGGCGTGGTTGCTCCGAGTTCACTGAAGAGCACGACGTATGGAGGAGGGACGAGTAAAAAGAAGGCCTACACCACTAACAGCTTTAATTCACGGTAGCGTACAATGATTAGAGATTGCTTAACTGTACATCATATGCTCATATTCTTTAGGATCGGAAAAAAATAATCAATTGCCTCCTCACACCGCCCTGTTGTTTATATTTCTGTAGCAACACTGTGATTTAACTAGAAATTGCGAAGCAGTGTTTAATCATGTACATGTGCACTAGCTATTTGATTGTGTCACCTGTCTACGAAGCATACACCACACATTTAGACCATTAAACCCGCTTGTGACTCTTTCATCCCTCTGCTGCTTTGGAAAATGAAAAACGAGTATTTAATTTAAATTCGTTTTTTTTTTTAAATGTAGTTCTAAATTTAGATATTAAAATGACCTTGTAACATTAAAGATCATCGCATGTTTCGTTCTTTGTCGCTCAAAATATGCCTCACGACCGCCGATGTGCGACACCCGCTGACATGCGATTTATTGTAGCGATGGGAAGTTTGGATCATTTTAGTGACTCGGTTCTTTGAATCTTTTTTTTGAGTCGTTTAGTTCATTTCGTTCATATGAGCAGAAATCAAATAAAATGTTACATTTTCGATAAACAGACCCGCAGCACGTCTACATACACAAATTTTGCCTCTAGTTCCAGTAATTAAAATATTTCAATGCAGCAAAGGACATATTATTATAAACAGAATGAGCAGCTCACCGTCATATCTTCTGGTCCAAATCGTTCGTTCTTTTGAACTCTATTGCACTGAATAGCGTCTATGGGAGTCACGTGACAAAAGAACGAACGATTTGAACTAGAAGACCCGAGCGGTAACGACTCATTTCTGTTTCCTGTACATGATTTGCGCATGCGCGCCCAGTAGGAAACGAACTAATGACTCTCCGAGACGACTCGTTCTTCTGAGTCAAGTTAAAGACTCGTTCAAAAAGAAAGAAAGGTGGATAATTAAAGTTTCCCTTTTTATTTAAAAAATATGAACAGGCCTCAAATAGACATTGCGTATCTTATTTGAAAGCAACCTTCACCTTTTTCTGAGTTCAAAATGTTTTTCTTTGAGTAGCTTAGTTTTCTCTGTAGCAGTCCATTGATTTCATAAATGCAACACACTATAGTTTATATATATATGGAGGTACACACAGTGTTATCTTTATTTTGGATGTCAAAAGGGGTTTGTAGCTCCCTGTGTTTACTTTTCTGTTGGAAACGACTCCAGATGTCTCTTTGAGTGGTTAAGGTTGCCGACCCCTGGCCTAAACCGTGCATGGGAATTTAACTAAATCTTCGGAGATCCTTTAACAGGAGCCCTTTATACTGTAGTAGTACATTCCAAGGGCAGGTGACACACATCTTCTTTAAAAGAGTTTATTCTAAGACTCCCAGTCTCTTTATTCAGATTTAACAGGAAATATGCAATACACAAAAATAATAAATAAACGTTTCTGATGAATTCTGCAGGCAAAAGGTCAATATTCGGTGTGACCTCCATTCATCTGGTTTTCTGATGAGTTATCTCAGGGCTCCTTCAGCTCTTCTTCTTCTTTAGACTGGCTTTTATTTCCAGGTAACCTCATACTGCCTCTGTGATATTCAAGCTCGGACTCTGCAGAGGCCAGTCCACGAATCTTTTAGTGTTTTTTTTGTTTTTTTTTCCCCCTGTCCGAATATAATTTCACTGCATTAGCAGTGTGCTTGGGATCGTTGTCATGCTGAAAAATAAAACCGTTCCAGTTCCTCAGACGCTTCACAGAAGGAATGGCATGATGAATTAAATCCTGTCTGTACTTATGGGAAGCGCTCATTCTCCCACCACTCTCCCACTCGTCTTCTCACAATAAACCTAAAGACTTCATCTTATCTCTCCATGATACTTTTTTTTTTCTTTTTCATTTCAGTCTTTGTGAGCTTTCGCATATCCCGTTCCCCTTCCGTTTCAAGCGGTTTCTTGGCTGCTGCTCATCTACAAACACCATTTCTCATCAAGACTGTCAGAGGCACCCAGATAAAGCTGCCAGATGCTCGTCCTGATAAGTACCCGCTCGAGGCGTTTTAGGGTTTGTTTAGGTGTTTCAGAGAAGCGATTTCGAGATACGTCTCATCTGATTGTGACCGCTGTCCTGGTGGTCCACTCCTGGGTTTGTCCTTGACCCTCCCAGATTCTTCAGATTTTTTTTAGAACAGCTGGAATCCCACATCTTGAGTATCCAGTCTGACTTTCGTTTCGAAGAGTGGCCTCGCTGATGCGAAATTACGAGTTTATTCCTGTCGAGTGCTGTAACCTTTGGCGATTTTCAGTTGAGCGATTAGCTTAAACCTTGGTCTTATATGGTAGCAAGCTTTCAAAGACGAAAACTTGTACAAGATGTGCAGGTAATGCTCAGTATAAAAACAACAAGGATTAAGACCTTAACCGGGATCCATTCATTCAGAATGAAAAAGTTGCTCAATCGATCAATCATGAGAAGCTTTTCAAGATTTGTCTTTAGTTAAACCTGAGGCGGTAAATCTGACTCCGTCTGGCCAGGAGCGTTCGGGACACGTAATACTCGTCACTTTAGCCTAGAGAAGCTGTTTTTTAACACGGCGTACATATCGCCATGTTACGAGCAGAGTTCAAGTGTGTTGAGATGACTGACTGATTTGGGCGGTTAAAGGATTTCCTGGGAGGCCAGCGTTTCAGATGTGAATCAGACTCTGATGTACTGAAAAAACTTTCTACCTTGATGGTATTAGTGTATCAGGAGATTATATAGAGAAATAAAAGGAGTTTTTTTTTTTTACTCTCAAAACTGTGTTCAGTTATTCTGCCTAATCAAAAGTCCAGCTTTGACTCGAACGCCTCTCGTACACCTAATGTTTATAACGTGTGCTCTGGTGTCATTTATCATGTTATCATTAATATTATAATATCATCCTATTGTCCAGCCCTAGAGCGGCATCATAACACTCGGTGCACGTTCGCTTTTCAGGAAACATCAAGGAGAAACAGAATTTAATGAAATGCAGCAGGGATTGTTAGCCCTCGTGTTTTTGTGCTTCAGATCTAATTTCCGAGTTATTCTGCATTTAAAAAAAAAAAAAAAAAAAAAGCAGAAACGATCCATCCGCTCGACGTCCTGCCTGGAAGGACGAGATTAGACGATTGATTGTTTCAGCTCTCGAGACGCTCAGCCGTGAATGTCAATGGCGGTGCTGCCTTTGTTTGTTTGTTTGTTTTTTGGTGCCAGACAAAGAGACTGTTTTCCTGACTTTCTCTCTCTCTCTTAGGAACGAGGTGAAAAATGACAACGACATGGACTATTCCACGCAGGGAACCAAGTTCTGCCATGAATGTGGGACCAAGTACCCGGTGGACTGGGCCAAATTCTGTTGTGAATGTGGTGTGAAGAGGATGTGCATTTAAAGAGCGAGCGAGAGAGAGTGTGTGCGAGAGAGAGGGGTGTCTTTTAATGCTGAATTTTCCTCTTTTTTTTTTTTTTCCCAACCGTCACACTCGTGCCCATGAACTGCAGTCCTGTGTTTATTTATTTGCTTTTTGCCTTGTTTTATTTCCCTTGTGTTTATTATCAAAGTGCAATATTATCAACTACTGATCCCTTCTTCTTTTTCTGTTAAATCAGAACCCCCCCCCCGCCCCTCCCCCCCAGCGTAGAATTCATTTCACAAATTGAATTGTGTGTTTTCGATTGTAATTCCCACGTCGCATCTTCATTTCAAAGCTGGAACGATCAGACAGAGGATTGTAAAAAAAAAAAAAAATTCTGTATATTTTTAATTTATGGGTTTGCATTTAGAAAGTGAAGCAGTTCACGGATGTCATTGTGTAATTTTTTGCATTTTGTTATAAAATTTTTAATGTTTTTTTTTTTTTTTTTTTTTTTATCTCACCATTTCCTGCATGCAAAGTGTAAAATCACCAGATAGGATTTAGAACCCCGTCGGCAACTTAAACACGATTGGTCCGCAAACATATTCAGAAGATACCGCTTCAAAACCTCAGCCTGAGGAAAAAAACTAAACAGCCAAATATTCAGACTTCACTCCGTGATCACCTGACCAAAGTCGTATGAAGAAAAGGGCTGTACGGTCTCTGTAATCCCGTGTCATCCTGAGCTCCCCGAAGCTGAAGCTCCGTGTGTGTACAGTATGAGCCCCGCGCGACTCATTTAGCCCTTTTGTGCCGTTCTAGCCGAACACTACGGCGGTGTAATGCTTATAAACGGTGTGTAACGTTTCTGTAAGACGGCGTGGGTACGAGGCCCGCCCGACAGTGTGGACGCTCACACCGGATTTGTCCCTGTATATGCAGAATAAACATTCATGAGAGTGACATGTGGATTTTTGTTTGCTTATTTTTACATTTTATATTTTTTTTAGAACTGTCCGTCTTTACAAGGAAACTAACATACATTAAGTACGCGTCGTTGATGATTAGAATTTGTAAGTAGAAATGGTTAAAAGGTTGAAGCTAAAAAGAATCTGATGAGCTTTTATGTAATCAGTGATATTATTTCTTAGTTATCTCTCAAAATTAAGTATGCCCCTCTTATTTAACATTTTATTACATGTTCTCAAGGGGCAATGAAAGTTGGATTTACAGTACTGTGCAAAAGTCGTATTATCTGTAGTACAGATTTGTTATACAAGTTTATGTCTGCCTGCATTATTATGTACAAGACCATTCCCTACAAACATACACTAAAATGAATGAATAACATTACAGAAGAATATTTGCACGCCTGTAAAAAAAAAAGTGACATATTACATGACACCAGTTTTCAGTTGGGAAAAAAAAAATCAACTCCTGTCGACTCCTTGGTTTTCCATGTAAATAGGAAGGAGCGAGTGTGACCAAAAGAACTCCTATTCTCCAGCACGCTCAGTAAAACCCAACAGCTGTTTTATTTACAGTACTGCGCAAAAGTCTTGGGAACATCCATACAAAAGTCATACTGTATGTAATGATGCTTTTGAAAACGTTTCTGCATTAAAAAGAAACTTCTATAAAAAGCACTAAGTAGTAACAAACAATAAACGGTCGATATTTGGTGTGGAAACTCTTTGCTTGAACATAAGCGGTGGTGTTCGATACAGATGTGTGCAGTACTGTAAACAAAACAGCTGCATGCTGGAGAATATCAGTTCTTTTGGTAACTTCGTCACACTCGAGGTCTGTCATGTAATATGTCGCTTTCTTTACAGGCATGCAAATATTCTCCTGTACTCTTATTTATTCATTCATTCATTTTAGTGTATCTTTGTAGGGAATAGTCTTGTACATAATAATGCAGATATAATACACATTTGTTCTACATGTAATATTGCGTCTAGGACTTTTGCACAGTGCTGTACTTTAGAGTAGTCAATGTGCAGATTTACTGTCCTGTCCTGGACCTGGACTTCACCAGAGCTGCACGTGTGGTTACTGTGATCCTCTTCCACGCCTCCATAATGATGTTTTCACGGAGCTGCCGGATATCAGACACACGGCGCTTCGCCGAGGACGTCCCACGGGAGTGCAATAGGGTTCGGGTCTGGAGACGTACTGGAAGATGATGAATAGGTCATGTGACACTGCATGGTTAAAGATGCACAGCTGTTAGCACGCACAGCTGTTATCACTCACAGCTGAGGGGGGTATTCACTTTTGTTGCCAGAGATCTTGACAATAATGGCTGAATGCTATTAGTCATTTTCAGAGGACAGTAAATCTGTACTGTTACATCGGCTGCACATTGACGACTCTAAAATATATCCAGGTTTCATTTCTATAGTATTGTCCTTTTGAGAAGATGAAATTGGACGGGTGTTGAGTTTTATAAGCGAGTGGACATGTCCATGTCTGTGTGTCTCTCTGTACAGCAGAACTCTCTGTCTCACTTATTAATAGACAGAAATCACATTCTGTAAGGTTGAGTATCTGACGCCTTGTTTACACTCAGTTGTTCTTCTTTGGTGCTCAGACAAATACACTCGCTGTTCGGTAATCGGAGAGAGAATCACAGATGAGAAATGGAAAAAGTCGATCAGATAAAGATGAAGTTTTGTCTTAAAACCACTCCAGCGTGTTCAAATTCACTTCTACCACTTCAGCGCTGTTATTTCAGCCAAAGTGAAAATATGAACTAATCCCAGTCAAAATATTCACTTTATCTTTTCTCATTAATATCTATTGCTGCAGGTGTTTGTTTACATTGAGACAGTAGCGCATTAGTAGATTATTTTAAAGTAGATTATTAAATCCCACACAGAACTGTTCATACACATCACTTTTACTCAACATTTATGATTTCACTGATTTGACTTCAGGCAGAGATCTAAGTGCTGCAGAAGATTCAGTAAATTCTGTACAGACAGTTTTGTGTGATGCTGAGACAAAATCTGTCTGGACAGACCGAGAAATGTTTCTGAGACTGGTTTCTGCTCCTCCAATATAAGAAACGTAAAGATATCATCATTGAGAGAGCGAGTTCTGATCAACGTACAGACGAAATCTTTCTTTGATTTATATAGCTGATGATCAGACATGAGGTTTCCACTCTGCGTGGTTTATTCCTCTTGTACCTCTTTAAAAAAAAAAAAAAATCATTTAAAGTACAAAACATGATACTTTTGATCGATATGTATAGCTACATGTAATGTTGTGGAATATCATCAACAAATGTGACCTGAAGATTATTACAGAAACGGTTCTAGCATGGTGGATATTATTTCAAAATATTTGTTTATACTGTAGTTTAAACACTGGAGACACGCATTCATGTGGAAAATATTATTAAGAATAACGAGAGCTACTAATGAGTGGGAATAATTTGACCCCGCCCCCAGACCACACCCATTTACCTGAATCTTCTCTTAGAGAATCTACAGTGACTCTGAATTAGCTCTTAGACGAGATGTGAAAATGGAGGAAAACATTCTTGTGTGATTCTTGTGTGTGTGGCACTTCATGTGATGCCAAAATCCATTTTTTGATCCATAACACAATTTTTTTTTTATTTGTTTGTATTTGGGGGGGGGTGAAGATGGTGTTGCATTCCCCCATTAATCCTACAGGTTTTAATTTTATAATTATTATGTAATACAGATCAGATTTTTTAATTTTTTTTTATTTGTTGTCCTAAAAATTTTTTTTTTTTTTTCAAAGGAACACTATTTATACATTTTGTGTAAATTTTCTCTCCAAACTAGCCAGTAACGTTTCAACAGTTTTACGTTCTTGGCATTTACAAGCTGTGATGATGGAGGGGTGGGGTAAATGGCCCAGGGGGGGGCGTGTCTATAACAAGCATGAGAGGTATGGGAAAACTGTGAGCCTGTATTTGTGTTGTCTCGGTGGCATGCAGGGTGCGCTATCCGCCCTTTCTTTTTTTTTTTTTGCATACGTGAGCTCTAAGACTCCAGTGATTGACGGTTGAAGAGGAATGCGTGTGCCCCTCCCACACTTGTGCGACACCGTCGGAATGAATTCCACCTTACGGTTTCCTGGCGACAGATTGAAACCTTTTCTTTCTTTYTTTTTTTTTTTTTTTTTGGTCACAGTCAAAGCAACCGATGCTGATTCTGACTGATTTAAGATGGAAGAAAGGGGACATATTTTCTATAAAAAATATATTTATTCACAGAGAAGAAGCATAAAACGTAATAAAGATCGTAGACAGTGACGAGTCCGAACAAATTTGTTTTACCTACAAACTAAGCCGGGAGTGTTCTTGACTTCCACCGAAGTGCATCTCCGTAACTTGAAAAGTAAGCCGGGAATCCGTGGCTTCAGTGCGTTAAAGTCACCGAAAGGCGTCGAACCGTCGACCCGATTCTCAGCAGCTGGTCCGTAAAACATGTCAGCCTGTTGTAAGGTTCATAATGGGTCCTGCATTCGGCTGATTTTTTGCTCTCCGAGCAGCGGGCGTGCCGGTTCGCTCGCTACTTCATTGTACGTGTGAGTCCTTTCATACGCAAGGTGCAGCGCAAAGCCTGAGAAGGAAGCCATGCTTTGATTATTATTGTTATCGCTGTTTAAAGTTTGCAAAGTCTCTCTCACTCGGCGATCCCCGTGTCCCACTGCGCCGCTTATTTAGCCGAGTTGTATTGTTCGTACGCTTTCTGTATCGTCATCAGCAGACGTTTCAGTCGGCAGAACTTCTTCTTCTTCGTCGTGTCCTGCTTGGTGCGAGAACACAAAAATATGAATTAATAATTAGCATAAGAATAAGAAAATATAAGGAATAATAACAGATTAAAGTCATGCCAGTCATGCTATTTGTCAGTACCACCTGTGTAGGACAGGAACATCCCAGAGACGTATTAATGTCCCTGATGAGGTTCGAGAGTTGAGTCCCCAATTTACCGTCTATTTCCTTCGGCAAACGGGCGATCACGGCGCAGATCCGGTTGCTCGGCGATAACTGCATCGAAAAAAGAGGATTGGAAGATAAGGAGGAGGGTATACGGTACGGTGTATTCACTAGAGCAGCGGCCCTGAAAGTGTTTACAACAATGCGCTCGTTTTAATACACACCGCCTGGACAAAAAAAAAATTTAAAAGTCACATGTTCCAAGATTTGAGTCCTGGACTATGGAGTGGAAGCTAAATAGATGTGAGGATCCTTATTACTTTTCCTGATGAGTCTCACTAACGAGTGGTTTAAGGACACACACAGCTGTTTAGTCCCGATCCGGTGAGTTATCGTCATATGGTATGTGAGGACGCGCTTACTTTCACTCTTAAACAAAGCTCCGATTTCTACTGGCAGTTTTCTCCCCCCATGCATCTTTACTCGGCATTGAAATGAACTCCATTGATGATTTAATTTCTTCCAAAGTTTGAAGGTCCAGAAAAGTCCTTACAGGTTTTTAATTGTGTGTTAAAGGGTTCTTAACCCAGTTCCAGTCATTTCAAATCTTCACCCTTGTGAAGTGGTGACAACTTTAGATTGATTTTGTTTCGCAAAAACATCATTTTAGATCATATGAGAATTTCCAAAAGAATCCTGTGCAAACCCAAATTTCTGAGACTCTGAGCCACTTTCTGACACTAGGGGGCAGTACAAATCATTTTTAATCTTAAAAAAAAAAAAAAAACATACAATAAGTGCTTGGGCTTTTCCAGGTCATATAAAACACAAATACATTTTGTAAATGTTATAAGGCCACGCAGGTGGCAGTCATTCTCTTAATGAAGGGGGAAAAGCAATTCTTATATAAGAACCAACGTCATCCGCTCAGCTTTCTGGACTTTCTGAATCATTTCAGTCTATCAGAATTTCCAGTGTAATTCACTGGGCATGATGCGAACCATATGAGGATTTATTGGTTCGTTTCTTCTTTTAAAGTTTCCACATGAATGGGTTTTTATTTTTTTATTTCTTACATTAGGATATACGACACTGAGAACTCAAACATGTGTCATGTGGCATCGTGTACAGTAATATGATCAGTGACAGATGATCGTGTGAAAATAAAATCGGCGTGGTGAGAGACGCCCGTCTCAACTGATCGGAGCTGAGGTTATTTCTCCGTCAGGATCGTTTCTTAAGGCAGTAGGTGAGAGGTTTCGCTTTGCAGCTATTGTGAAGTTCCTCGAGTGTCATGTGCATCATAGTTGTAAACCACGTGACACTTACATGCTGCAACACAAGTTTTCTTTCGCAGGACTCCACCTCTCTCTGAATACTCAAGTTCTGAAAGGAGAAAAGAGCACTCTTAGTTTTGAAAGCATTCTTCCGCGTGCTGTAATAAAGGAAGGGATTTCGTCTCTCTCGAGCATCACTTACGATGTGCTCCAGCTGGTGCTGAATGATATACTCATAATCCCGAGAGATCTCCTCTTTAGTCTTGGTGCTTACGCAGGAGAGGACGAGAGGTAGAAAGAGAAACACCGAAACAGAAGTGCCAAGAAGATGCTAGAAAGGAAATAGAAAAAAAAAATAATAACATTGAAAATCAGTCAGTCCGGGTTTCAGATGTAATTCGACCCTCTGTAATGATAACGGTACGGAGCGGCGCTTTTCCTCAACGGTGTGTAACGGATGTAAATCTAATTAAAGAAGATCATTAAAGTACCGTTCTTAAGGTTTAATTATCTACATTATTGATTCCTTGATTCAGGCTCATTTTTAACTTATCCCAGGGAACATATGTTATATAAAAATAATGACTTTATAAAAGATAAAGTTAGATGAATAAAGATGTACAGTACAGAGCAAAAGTTTGGACACCCCTTCTCATTCAGCGAGTTTTCTTTCTTGTGTTCTTTCTTGGGTTCTTTAGCCCAAACGCGTCTCTTCTGCTTGTCTCCTGTCCTTATCAGTGGTTTCCTAGCAGATCTTCTACATGAAGGCCTGATTCACACAGTCTCCTCTTAACAGTTGTTCTAGAGATGTGTCTGCTGCTAGAACTCTGTGTGGCATTGACCTGCTCTCTGATCTGAGCTGCTGTTAACCGCCGATTTCTGAGGCTGGTGACTCGGATGAACTTCTCCTCCGCAGCAGAGGTGACTCTTGGTCTTCCTTTCCTGGGGCGGTCCGCATGTGAGCCAGTTTCTTTGTAGCGCTTGATGGTTTTTGTGACTGCACTTGGGGACACTTTCAAAGTTTTCCCAATTTTTCGGACCGACTGACCTTCATTTCTTACTTACGTTTTTCTTCACTTGGCTGCTTTTTTCTTGCCATAATACAAATTCAACCTCTTTGAATGAGAAGGGGTGTCCAAACTTTTGGTCTGTACTGTACGCTAGTCTGTGAAAAGGAAAGGTGCAGGTTGGTACTCTTTTTTTTTTTTTTTCCCCATAAGTCTGCACACGCTTCCCAATCGTGGTTTTAAAGAAAGCCCTGTTGTAATACACACACACACACACACACACACACACCAGCTTTTGGAACTTTAACAAGATTTGTCAGTTAAGCTTATGTCCCAGATCAAAGCAAAAATACTGAAATGTGCGTGACATGTCAGACAGTATCAGCAACCTCTCAGAAATAACACCTTCAAACGGTATCTCTCTATGATTACCATCCTTTACATTTAACATGTAATTTAAAGCACCTGACCATTATGTACAATAAAAAAAATAATAATAATAATAATTAAAAAAAACAAGTGATATGCACTCATACTTTTCTTTTAATATTCGGTCCATTTTTTTGCCTTCCGCATTCATCTTTTTTTTGGATATATAAATATACACTCTATAAATGGAACAAATGAGCTCTGACTCCTTTAAATGCGATTTCTCATGATGTCAGTTTTTAATGAACCACACCGTGTCCTGGTACAGCAGTTCTGAAAAGGGAAAGCAGCTGCAAATTACCTTTTGATGTTCATGATGTAAATTAACACAAAACGAAACTGTTCTGTTTCTCCACCGCAGACTCTCACACAATAACAAAACAAACTCATGCATTGAGTCCGAATCCAGAGCGTATTAAGTACTTGATAAAGAGAAAAAAACAAACAAGCACATGTATACGTGACTTTATGTTACCACAATACTGCACAGGAACTAGTACTCTCAATACTGTATATCCTGTTCAGGGTCGCGGGAAGCTTGGAGCCCATCCCAGGGGAGTTGGAGCACAAGGTGGAGTACACACCGGACCCTCACTCACACACACTCACACACACTCATTTACAATTTAGGAAGGCCAATTAGATTTCCCAGCATGTCTTTGGACTTTAGGAGGAAACCAGAGTATCTGGAGGAATACCAGACACGGGGAGGACGTACAAACTCCACGCACACGCAGAACCGAGGCGGGAATCGAACCCTCGACCCTGAAGGTGAGAAGCCACAGCACGGCTTATTTTAAAGTTCATACTGTATATGCTCTCTTCTCACTGAGTCAGTACCGCCTCAGAACCAAAAGTAAAAGGGGTGTGGTCAGGCCTGATCCAGCTCGTGCACAGAGTCGAGGCAAAAATCCAGGAAGGCAACTCGCTGTGTTTCAGGCTGGAGAAAAGTGCCAAAAAATGTTGCCATGGGTTCGGTTTTTAGGAGGAGTTGGATCAAATCCAGCTCCACCCACCAAACTACTGGTTCGGCATCTCCATCAACACCACCTGAGTAGGAAAAACTCATAAATAAAAAGTTCACCTGTACATAGAGTACCTCTAGAGATAACCTCGGTACAGGTAATTGTGTCTCTTGTGTGATTTGTGGTCAGAACTTGATGCTTGCGGTTTATTACATGGTAAACACAGTTTGGTTGCCAGTGACAAAGTAAACGTTGTTGGGAATCAAGTGATAACCTGATCGAGGCGCTCTCATGCAGTCCGAATCATGCTTTCGAGGAATAAAGCAGCACTAACTGATAATAAAGTGAACAACTAATAGTTCCTTTTTTCAATGGACCTGCTGTAACAGAAGTTGCGGCTGCATTTACGACTTAATTACGTTCGAGTGACGAGGTGGCCTTTGGTATGAAGCAGGTTTGTTTATTGTCCGGAGCGTTCCGTAAATGACTGAATCCATATGCTGCTTCAGACCGCGAATTAATAAATCGTGCAATTTAGAAGCTGTCTCAAACCATGGGTGAACAAATGATGGAATCTAGAAGCTGTATCAGACCATGGGTGAAGAAAGTATGGAATCTAGTTTCAGGCCATGGATGAATAAATTATGTACTATAGAAGCCGTTTCAGACCATGGGTGTACAAATGATGGAATCTAGAAGCTGCCTCAGTTCACAAGTGAACAAATGATGACCTCTAGAAGTTGTTTCAGACCATGGATGCATAAATTATGGAATCTAGAAGCTGTTTCAGACCATGAATGAACAAATGATGGACTCTAGAAGCTGTTTCAAACCATGGATGAAGAAATAATGGACTGTAGAAGCTGTTTCAAACCATGGATCAAGAAATAATGGACTATAGAAGCTGTTTCAGACCATGAATGAACAAATGATGGACTCTAGAAGCTGTTTCAAACCATGGGTGTACAAATGATGGAATCTAGAAGCTGTATCAGTTCACAAATTTAAACAATTATGGACTCTAGAAGC